>CAUYQG010108816.1:0-89025 GCA_963574415.1 Tarsius wallacei
TTTTTTAGTATGAGTCTCACTCTGTTGCTCAGGCTAGAGGGCAGTGGCATGCTCATGGCCACCACGGCCTCGACCTGCTGGGCTCAGGCGATCCTTCTGCCTCAGCCTTCCAAGTAGCTGGAACTGCAGGCATATGCCACCACATCCAGCTAACTTTTCTTGATTCATTGTAGAGATGAGGTCTCACTAAGTTGTCCGGGCTGGTCTTAAACCCGTGGGCTCAGGCAATCCTCTCAAGTCAGCCTCCCAAAGTGCTGGGATTATAGGCATAAGCCACCATGCTCAGCCAGCTCTTTTCATTTTTACCAACCTTAAGTCAGGGACCTCAGGAAGCAAAGAGAGGAAATGAGAGAGAGGAGACCCCTGGCTTGGATTGGAGGCTTGAAAAGAGAGAGCCGCTTGTTTGTTTTTGGTGTTGGGATGGTCTTGCCTTGATTAATATCAGCTGCATGAGAGGAGACAGACTGTTATTTATCTTAGAGAAGATGATTTTGGTTGGTACCTTGTTTGATTTTCATATGCCTTTATTTTAAAATTGTGGTTTGAGGTCTGCCTCGAGAATTGGAAACAGCTGCGTCCCCAAACCTCTGCGTGGTTCTACCTCAGGCAATCCTTACCTCTCTGGACTACGCAACGTCTTCATCTGTAGACGACAATCCAGGACCCTCTAAAACTCTGTGATCCCATTAACTACTCCTGATTGCTTCCCAGAAACATTCAGATGTCCAGTTCTAGTGCTCTCTGTAGGGGAGTTTGAATTCATTCATTCATTCAATCAATCATTCACTCAACACACACATGCCAGTAGTATTGTAGACACTGAAAGTCCAGCAGTGACTAAAACACATGTCTGTGCCCATAGAGCTTACATTCTCATAGTGGAAGAGAAATAAACAAGCGAACCAAGCAACAAGTATCTCAATAGTTCAGACGATCATATGTACTATTAGGAAAATAAAATAGAAAAATGGTGTAGAGAACTATAGAGGGGTCAGCAAAGTTTTCTTTCTAGGGGGAAATACTAAGCTGAGTCTAGGAAAGTGCAATTCAGATGCAAAATGAAAGCCTTTTCTTCTATGCCTTCCTCTTGGGTGTCTACTTTTAAGGGAACCCTGGTTTACTCTCCAATCCCCGCTCCAGCTATAGGCGGGTTGCCACCGAAGATGTTTATCACTTTCGAAGATCATTCATACTGAGGTTCCTTTGTGAACTTCTCTAGTGATTTGATTTACAGAAACATTGTATTCTAATGATAGATCAGTCTAGTAAATAAACTCCTTATTTTATCTTGAAGACTCTCACAATAACATACACTAAACACTGTGAAAGACTCCAGGGATGGTATTTAATTCTCAAGAAGAAAAGGAAAGTCTTTGGAATTTGCCTTTTCTTTTGTCTTGTCTTATCTTTTTTTTTTTTTTTTTTTTTTAATTTCCAGGCACTCTGAATCTTCACAAAGTGAAGAATGACAAGTCTCTGTTCCTCGATATCTTATCTATGCCAGGTCGCTTTGCTCTACTCCAGATGGTTGTTTCTACAACAACCACAGGCACAGCTCCTCTTTCTGAGTAAACTTGGTCCCTCTTAAGTTGCACAAGTGCTGCTTTCCTAAACTTTACACTAAAAATGTGCACATCTTTTCAGCTGATATTGAAGAAAACACCTTGTAAATGGAAAGGATTTGAATTCAACCACTGGGACTTAGCACTATAAAGGCAACCCCCTGGTGACACACAACATTGATCTTTCACTCTAAGAATCCGGACTCAGTAGCCATGTGGTAACATCACAGGTTACACTGATCAGTTGACCAAGGTCGATGGCTCATTAGGCATGGTGGGGACAGGATCTCGGGCCCACGATACTTTCAAGGACCCACAAACGTAACTTTCTTTTACAGTCAGAAGGCGTTCTAATAAATTATATTGATATATTCATCTTCAAACCAACATAGCCATAACATATCATTTTAATTTTTTTAATGGAGGAAAGGCCTATGAAGGCAAAAGAACTCTGGGTATTGTTTGGAGATAGTGACTAATAATACAGTAATAAGACTAAACATGTGTTATTTAAGATTAGAGGGCGTGTAAGAGGCAGAACATTTTAATCAGATTAAGTGAAAAAAAAAGTGACATTGGGAGAAAAAATTTGCTGCCTAATGAGGGTCTTGCTTCTGGCTTCTCACTTTTCTTGGTTTTCTCCACCAATTTTTTTCTTCCCCTGTTGACATCAGTGGTGTCATTCGGCCACCTCCTTGTCAGGTAGCCATGAGGAATAAGTGAGAAAATGGAGGAGAGACAACTAGTCTGGGACCTGAATGAGAGTGAGCCCTTAGGCAACAGTTATTCTCTCTTCCTGCCCTCTCTTCTGTCCTCACTCCTTTCTCCTTTCCTTTCACTTTTCACCTCATCACTTCCCTTCCTCCCGCTTTCCTGCCTTCCCTACAACATGGGCATCTCCTTGAGCCCTGCCCTATGGAGCCGGGAATGACCCCCAAAGGAGGAAATTCAGGCCTGGGAATCACAAGGTGGGTGATAAGGGGTGTTCCTGGGATGTGGCTGCCTTTCCACAGAGCTCAGCTGTGTCTTCTTTCATACAAGCCTTTCTCTCTCTCTCTTTCTCTCTCTCTCTGTTTCTCTCTCTGTCTCTCTGTCCCTGTCTCTCTCTCTCTCTCTCTCACGTGTGTGTGTGTGTGTGTGTGTGTGTGTGTGTGTGTGTGTGTGAAGCCACCTGCTTTAGTTTCTTTGGAAATCTTGCTATAAATTTTGTCTGATAAGGCCCCACACTGCTTCTCTTAGAAATTTCCTAAAAAATATATTTCTTTGGCTTGACAGTAAGTTGAGAAACATGGCAACCAAGGACACTGAATTAATGTAAGTCATAAGTTTTACCACCATGAGATTCGCTCTTAAGACCTTAAAACCGCAGTCAATGAAAAATAGCAATTGACTATGAGTTAGGGGTAAATAAATTATCCTTGGCATTTTGTTCCAATCTTGGCTGCTGAGTGGGCATCATTATGCCTTTGGTGCAAAACTTTGAGTTTGCAAATAAACATGCTTTAGACTTTTTAAAAAATGGGGTGGGGCAAAAGTTGGTTGCGTGGCAAAAGAAGGTCCTTGCTAAGTTTTTATGCCATCAGATTTATCAAAGTTCTGAAAGGCCATTTGGTTCAATGGAACTTTGAATCCGTGTTTAAACACTAACTCTGCCACTTGCTACAGAGACCAGCCCTGACCTCTTGTAAAATAGTCATATTTCTGGAATTTAATCTCTACTCTGAAAAAGCACAACGATCTCAAAGAAGAAGTTATAGCCAATAGGTTATTACTTAATATGAGTCACAAGTTATCTATGTTATTTTATAACAATATTGGCCAGGCACAGTGGCTCATGCCTGTAATCCCAGCATTTTGGGAGGCTGAGGTGGGAGGATCCTGCAAGCCCAGGAGATAGAGACCAGCCAGGGCAACATAGCAAGACCTTGTCTCTACAAGAAATAAAAAAAATACAAAAATATGCATATATATATTATTTTGAAAAACCTTTATTTATTACATATTGTATAAAGGAATTAAGGATTACATTGGCTTCTAATTACCTATCATTATTCATCTGAAATATCTGCTTACTTGAAAATGAAAAAATAATGTAAAAATGTAGGGAAAGGACAGAATAGATGAAATGTGGAATTTTTCAGGATGGTGAAACTTCATCAATGTAATGGTGAGCCTACTACACTATGCATTTGTCAAGCCCCATGGAATGTTACAACACAAAGGGTTAATAATATATGCAAATTTTAAAAATTGTTTGGGAGGTCCAATGATCCCAGGGAATGCGGACTGTGATAAAGTACTCTAGCTACTCTAGCTGTATTACAAACGTTTGACACACCCTTATTGGAAGGGTGGGGAAAAAAGGTGCTGATTAGATCACTTTGGAAATGAGGTGGACTGTAGGACCAGAGGCAAAGGAAATGCTCATCCCATCTGTTCTCTCGTTGGTAGAGCTGCTCCCCTGGGGTACGACTCCACAGTCCTAAACCCACTGGGCAGGTGTACTGAAATTGAATAATATAGTAAATGCATGAGCTAGGTTTCTCACGTTGGATTGTAGGGCTGCAAAGAAGCAAGAAGAGAAGACTGGAATAATTCACATGGTACTGAATTCAAGTTGGAGACATCAGTGTGAGCTCACATACAGCTTAATTTGGATACAGACAGTTACATAAAACTGAAAGCACACACTTGTATATGTCTTCTCTCTGTTTGTTGACAAGACCTAGAAGGAATGGCTTCCTAATAACAACAAGCACACCCAGTCCCTAGATTGAGGTCTCTAATATCATTCTCCGGTGGAACACACCAGGGCTTACTGGAGAAATGACTGTTCAGGGAATATACAAGAAGAAGTTAGAGAATTTTGTAGTGCCAGAAAGTAAAGATAGGCTCAAAATATAAAACAAATAAACAAACAAAAAAACGACCTCTCCCAAACAAACCAATCAACAAAACTCACACACTCACAATAATGGGGACATACTAAAGGGACACTGGAGCCAATGGAAAGTGCTCCCAAGGGCCAAAGTGGTAACAATTTGAGAAACAAGATACATAACCTAGTGTTATTTGTACGTAATGATATAAAGCATAATATAAAATCCATGAGTCATACATAAATTAATGATAGACTAGATAAATAAATAGAAAGCAATAGACAAATCTCCCATGGAAAAGCTTCCCAAATAACTGTGTAGATACTCTCTTCTCAAGGAGATGGTGCCAACCTCCAGTGTGAATTGTGCATCGTGATTTCCTTACAGGGAGTATAGGAGTGGAGGGGGGAGATGGGGGGAGCAGCTCAGCAGAGGAGAGATCTGATGAACACCAAGTTAACCAGGTGACCAAGGTCAACATCCACATACATCATGTTAATGGTGCATGCCCTTGATATGATGTGATGAGAACAGCACTCTACTTCTGTGGTCCTCCCCCTCCAACCCACAAGCCCTGTCTAGCTGTGAGACAAAAACCAGACAAACCTAAACTGAGGAATGGTCTTTAAAACTCTTGACCTATACTCCTCAAAACAGTCAAGGTCATCAAAAACAAGGCAAGTCTGTGTAGCGATCCTAGTCGAGAAGAGACTAAGGAGACTTGACGACTAAATGCCATGTGGTGTCCTGGAGGGAATCCCAGAACAGAAGAAGGACATTAGTTGACAGCAACGCTTCCATATCATTAGTTTATTAGCTGAGATGACTGTTGACACTAGGGTGGCATATGGGCTGTGTGCTTTTTGCAACTTCTCAGGGAATCTACAACTCTTCTAAGGTAAAAAGCTCATTTAAAAAAAGCAAGAATGCAATTTATCAGTTCTCTCTCCAAAAACCAGAAATTAACATGCATGCCCCCTTCCCTGAAGGCTGCACGAGGGCTCCAGCCCCTGAGACATTGGCTGGCTCTTGCCATTCCTTTCCTTCTGGAATTTCTTCTTCAGGCTGTGGATCTGCAGTATCTCCTATTCAATTGTAAATGACGTTTGTTTCATGAATTTCTGAGATTTTTTCACAATACAAAGTGTCTTCTCACTGAGTCATTTGTGATGCATCCATGAGCACCCTCTGCCCGCACCCTGTCCTTATCTCCTGGCCAAAGCCACCATGACCTCACTGGTCAGCAGGCTGAGGCGCCACAGCCACGCACCACATACCATGGCCAGTAGTTCCTTGGTTAGTACAATGGCCTGATTTCTTGAATGGATAATCATAAAACTATCTTTTTAGAGCAGTTTTTTGTTTGGATGCTTCTGGCATTTGGACTTTATGATGTCTGCCAATGACTGACGTTCTGTCACCTCTAAGGAGCAGGGCTGATGACACTCGCCTTGCTGACTTGTTGGGAGATTGTAGATATAAATAGCAATGCCCTGGGCACACAGCAGACACTCAGTGAATACTGTCTTCATGGTCTTCCTGCTCTCTTGAGGACAGAGGCAGTGTAGGCCTAGTGCAGTGTTCCTCAAATTGTGTCCTTGATATCCCTAGTAATGGTTGTGTGTCATCATACATGTTTGGGAAATCCTGTGCTCTATGCCTTCCCTCAGAGATTTGAAATACAAATTAGCCTGTCAGAGGGCCAGACAAGCCCCATAGTAAAGAAAGGCTTCATTTTGTTTAACTAAACTCTGTCTCACCCTCACCCCACCCCTGGACGCACTGGTTGTGTGTGAAGCAGCCACTGCGAGCCAGTTGGGAACCCTTGATCCTGTCATGAGGGCAGAAGACCAGGCAGAAGGTAGAAGGAGATAGAAGTCTGAAGACTAAGTATCCAAAAAGCAGGTGAAGATGTGGCTGCTATCAGCTCATCAAGCCTCTGGAAGGCTAGCACCAATTAGAGACTTTCGTGTGACTCCTAGCAGCACCAGCCATGGCCAGTTGAGGCACTTTTCCTCTGAAAGGATGGGTGGTGGGGGCTGGGCTGGAGCCAAGGCAAACTCAGACTGGCCTCCCTATTTCAATGCTAGTGGAGAGGCCCAGCACAGCTCCGAGGCTTCTGCTGCCAAGGGAAGGTGGCTCTGGTTCTGGAAGAGCCCTCTCTGTCAGAGTCCCATCGCACACTGGCTTGGGGAGGGTGCAGGCAACCCCACACCTCTCCAGCTCTGCGCTGTTTACTCAGGGAGATCTGGAATGACTTCCCTGGCCCCCTCGAGACTGGCCAATTCTTCTGGGAGGTGACTGGCTGTCCTTCTACAATCACAGCATTTACCAAGATAAGATAATCCTTGATTTATCTGCTTAAGAGGAGATAAGTCCAGAGTGTGTGTCTGCCCAGATCCAAAAGCCT
The DNA here is from genome assembly GCA_963574415.1 of Tarsius wallacei. Taxonomy (NCBI): domain Eukaryota; kingdom Metazoa; phylum Chordata; class Mammalia; order Primates; family Tarsiidae; genus Tarsius; species Tarsius wallacei. The sequence continues at coordinate 6,852 of CAUYQG010108816.1, forward strand.
CCGAGAGGAAAAGCAGGCCCTTTTAGAGCAGTGCAGGGACGTTGCAGTGCAAACATGGCCAGCACTTGGCCTGGAGGAAAGTCCAGCCCTGGGTGTTTTATAGGTAGAGTCGTAAAGAGTTAAATCCCTCTTTTTGGTCAATGTGAAGGCCTCAGGAAGAGAGGAAACTCAGCATGAAACACCGAACTAGAAGTCCAAACGCGTCTAGGGAGATTTTCCTCATGAGAGGCAATTCACACCACCAAATTAGTCTTCTAGATGTAAAATTCTTCTCTTGTGAATATGAATGTAAAAACTTACAGACATTGCATTCCAGTTGTTTCCATAGCCTGATCCACATAATAGAGCTTTACTGATCTGGGTAGATAGCATAGTTGCTTCACTGAGTGATTCTATACGGCAAATATTCTCTCTGGTCTTTGCTCTTGTGACAGTAATTTGCTCTTACGAAAGGAGTACCATACTGCAGATATTTTGTTTTGCAGGCAGGAAACAGGGAGTGTTTTCTAAACCCTAGTTTCTCATCTGTAAAATACTTGATTTCGGATTTCTGGCCTCCAGAACTGAAGGAGTAGATTTCTCCTGTAGCAGGCCCCCATGCGTGTGGTAAATTAGCTACAGCAGCCCGATGGAACGAATACAGCCCTGAAGTGGTGAAGATCAGGGTTTGTTCAAAGATCTGAAGGAGATGAGAAGCAGGGTGGAGGGTGGCCCAATCTAGGGGTGGAGAACCAGGGTGCAGGCCACACCAGGTCTTTTGGACTTTGTGAGTTGGATTGTTCTAGGGACAATGGGAAGTCACTGAGAGGTAGCATAGACTACAGTGACCCCTCCCTCCTTTTTAAAAGAAGGTGGGAGCTGCTGAGTGGAGAAGGGACAAAAGCAGGGAAGACACACAGAGGTCTGAGTGAGAGACGTGGCCTGGCCGAGGGTGGGGTCATGGAGGCAGAGGGCAGAGGGCAACCAAGGTATCTCGGTTAGAAGAAGTTGACACGACTTGCTGATGGATTGGACATGGAGGGAGAAAACAAGAAGAAAACAAAAAGCCAAGGGTGAAGTCGAGGGGTCTGGTCGAGTGTGGGTAGGGATGACGCCCAGAGGGAAAGCAGGTTTGAAACAGGGTGAGAATCAAAGGTTCACTCTTGAGCCTGTCCAGTGGAGATGGCTGTAGAACCAAAGCTTGGAAACAATGTCGAGGCCAGAGGCATCATGAAGGAATCATTACAGAGATCATCTAACACTTGGGCAAGGGAGAGACAGGAACCGGCTCAGAACCAAACCTTAAGAAACACCAGCACTCAGGACTGGGAGGAAGAAAATGATCCCATTAACGAGGCCAAGAGGCCAGCGGGCTGGAGGGAGAAATGGGAAGCATGCTGTCCCAGGGCCAAGAGAGGAAGGCATGCTCAGCTCCGACAGTGCTACAGAGAGGTCAGGTAGCACGAGGCTGCAGCACCATCTTTTTGATTCAGCAGTAGAAATCTCTGGGGACCATGTCCAAAGCAGTATCGGGGCATAGTGAGGGCAGACGCCAGATTCAGGTGAGCGGAGGGCTGAATGACTCAAAACCAATTCCAGATGGCATAAAAGTAAAAGCATGACAACGAAACCATAGGAATCTTGTAAAACAACATAGGAGAAATTTTTTTTTTTATAATCTTAGGGTAAGAAGGCCTTTAAAAAAACCCACAATCAAAATACATAAAAATTAACAAATTTGACTACACATCAATTATTAAAAGGAAAATTTTAAACAAGTGTCTGAAAAAATAAAAGCTACAGATTTTGATATGCAAATATTGTATATTTGCAATCTATATAGAAAAAAGGTTTGTATTCAAGATTTCTATTCTTTTAAGTTTATACATCTATTTTTTAAAAGATAAATAATCCAATAGAAAAATTGTACAAAAGATGTAAAAAGACATTTCATAGAAGAAGAAAACCAAGTGGCCAATAAATCTTAAATACAAAATAAGGTGCTCAGCTTCATGAGTGGTCAGAGATGTGTTCCTATCAAAGGCTGATTGGGGCAGAGGACTGGACATTCCCCAACATGGTTGGTTGTGGTAGGAGTGGAAATGGGCACAGTTATGAAAGGCAATTGGCAATATTTATTTATTTTTATTTATTTATTTTTTGAGTCAGGGTCTCACTCATTTCACCCAGGCTAGAATGCAATGAGTTGATACTCACAGCCACTGCAGCCTCGACTTGCTGGGCTCACGCGATCCTTCAACCTCAGCCTTCCAAGTAGCTGGAACCATAGGCACACACCACCATGCCCAGCTAATTTTTTGACTTATTGTAGAGATGAGGTCTTGCCAAGTTGCCAGGATGGTCTCCAACCCATAGATTCAGGCAATCCTCTCTCCTCAGCCTCCCAAAGTGCTGGGATTATAGGCATGAGCCACCGCGCCCGGCTGGCAACGTTTATTAACAAAATTCGCTTTGTATAATATGCCCTTCAGAAGCACACACATGTAGAAGGTGGCTCCTTGCTGCATGTATAATAGAGAGATGCAACCAACATGCCAGTGGCTGCCTTCCTCTGTAGAGTGCTGGGTCCTCTCCAAGCTTACTCAGAGTTCCGTTCTTTGAGATTCTAGGACTGAGGACACTGTTTTCTCACTGGCTGTCAGCTGGGGACTTCTGTAAGCTCCTGAAAGCTGCCCACAGATCCCTGCCACATGGCCCCCTCACAATACAGCAGCTCACCTCTTTAAGGCCAGAGGATAATCCCTCACTCCAGTCTGCTCAGATGATCTCTGTCACCTAATGTATTCAAGGGGGTGACCATCCTATCAGCAAAACGGGATCATTTCCAGGAAATTATTAATAAAGTCATGAAAGTTATTTTGGCCTGGTGTGTCATAGATAAGCCTCCCATGACTTTTGCTTATAAATTTAGTTTATTTCACGAGATTAAAACTACTGAATTATGTGGCACCAGCACACTGTGTCCTTCAACTTCTAAAAAAGATTGACTTCCAGATAAAAAATTTTACTTTTTGATCAGACCAAAAGGGTAACCACAATGAACTAAACCAAGATATGAAAATAAAAACAATCCCTTAAGCACCGAGCTTCCTGCTAGCTGTGGGCCCTGCTGCTGCTTGTACTAAATGTTTCCACAGCTTCCTCTCTCCCGGAGAGCGCTGGGAAACGCTGTCAAAAGCAAGCTGTGTGCAGGGGTTGCAACCTGGGTTTTGTTTTTCTTCTTTTCCATTGTGGATACACACATTGATGATGTTGCCTTGATTAGGACTGAATAGGACCAGCGGCAGGGATAGATATATATATAGGACCCAGGATTTCCTGCAGAGCTTGTCATCTTTGGAGCATTCACAGTGGAAAATAAAAGAACCCCTCGCCCAGTTGTTCCCTGTGGCTCCAGTAACACAAAGCTGTGTTCTTTGGCCAGGTTTGGCTGCCCTCACAGTCCATAAGAGATTTCCTCTTTGTCACTGAGCCACCATCATGAGCAAATTGTTTTGTCAGTTGGCCAGGACCTCCAAATACTCAAGGCTCACGTTAGCAGGAAACTCCAGCTGCATGTGGAGGTGAGATGGTCGTGTCTTAAAGGAAGTTTCATTTTTGTTTCGAGTTGTCATCATCTTTTATCAGGTTCAACAACATCAGATGAAAATGCATCCATGACTGTTCCTACATCTGGAATTAAGCTGTCCCTCAGGATAGGCAAGGTGGCTCCAGGGAGTGACCATGGAAAATGATCAGGAAATCCTTCTAAGAGTCAGAGAAGAAACTCTCTACTGGACCAAGATGAGAGTATTAGATCATGTGTCTTTTTGCATTCACCTCAGGAGTGATCAGACTCTACCACAGGCCCAGTTCTCTTTGCCACATCTAGCTACAGTTCACCTGCTGTTTATTTCTTTAGACCAGGACCAGCCTATGCCCAATACAGCACCTGTCCTAGAAGTACTTACAAGGCCTTTAACCCAGACGTGAGAATCCATGTACTCAGATCATTAGTGGCATGGATTCTCACTTGGGACAGCTTCAGCAGGGATGTGTTTGTTTCTTTCTGCTCTGATGGACTCTGCTTTGGCACAGAACACTCCTTACTTCTCTATCTTGAGACACTCACAGCAGACACTCACATTAAGATCCAGGTTGATAAATGCTCATAAAATCACCAGGCCTTGGAAGAAGCCAAGCTGAGAGATAGGACAGTGAAAAATCTGCCGAAGTGCAACACACCTGCCGATGTCATAGATGCAACCCGTGTGATGAAGAGGAGGGAAGTCGTGCAGTTCGTTGCTCAGTCAGCAGCCTTGAGAACTGTAGGAAAAGTGTGTGAAGAGGAATTGCAATCAAAGCCCATGGAAATTGAGATTAGCAGAACCATGGCTACCCTTCATGAGCTCTGCCCTGGTACACGTGCCAGAGTTCAATTCGATTGCAACACAGTATCCAATACTGACCTCGTTTTGGGGGAAAGACTGATGTCTTACTGTTACAGGTCATACTATATCCACATTCCTTCCCAGTAGCCGCCCTATTTCTGTAATGGGATTACATCCTCCTGGTGAGCGTTGCTTCAGCCTGAAGGCACCCACCACCCCATCCCACCAGGGTCAAATCCTTTCTCCAACTGCCTCTTGCTGCAGTCAGGTTTTGTGGGCCAAAGACCCAAGCTTGCCCAATCAGATGCTTGCTCCTGGGGACTTGGCTTCTGTGCACATGACATGAGAAGAAGTGGAGTTTCCGAGGTTAGATTCCCCTGTGTGGTGCCAGTCTTTTTTTTTTTTTTTTTTTGAGTCAGAGTCTCACTCTGACACCCAGGCTGGAGTGCAGTGGCAGTCTCCACCTGCTGTGCTCAGGTGATCCTTCTGCCTCAGCCTTCCAAGTAGCTGGAACCACAGGCGTGCACCACCACACCTGGCTAATTTTTTTGGTTTATTGTAGAGATGAGGTCTCACCAAGTTGCCCAGGCTGGCCTTAAACCCCTGGGCTCAGACAATCCTCTCACTTCTCCCTCCCAAAGTGCGAAGATTATAGGCATGAGCCACTGATCCCAGCTGGTACTAGTCATTGCCACAGGGATGTGCTCACTGCACGGGCCCTGGCTTTGTTTCATTCATGGTGACCCTTCTCTCTAGGTTTTCCATGGTTCTTGCTGTCCCACACCTTTTCTTTCAACTTCCCACCAATTCTGAGAGCCCCAGATAATATCACTTTAAATTCTTTGTTGCTTCAAAGACACAGAGTCAGTTTTGGTTACTTACTGCCAAGGGCCCTGGCTGAGTCAAGGGCATCTCATATGGAATAAGAGGTCGTCTTAATCTGCTCGGGCTGCCATCACAAAATACCACTGATTGCATGGCATAAACAACAGAAAGTTATTTTCTCACAGTTCTTGAGACCAGAAAGCCCAAGATCGGGGTCAGGCAGGGTTTGGTTTCTTGTGAGGGCTCTCTCTCTGACTTGCAGACAGCAGCTGTCTTGTGGTGTGTGCTCATGTGACCTCTTCTTTATGTGTGTGTTCAGGAGAAAAGAGAGCGGGTGCATGCTCTGGTGTCTGTCCTCATAAGGGCACTAATCTTGTTGGATTAAGGCTCCACCCTTATGACCTCACTTAACCTCAATTATTTCTTTATAGGCCCTATGTCCAAATACAGTCACATTGGGGGTCAGGGCCTCAGCATGTGAATTTTGGGGAGACACAGTCAGTATGTAACAGCAGGACCACAAAGGAGAAGAGAGGCATCAGAATTTTCCCCAAAGTGTCCTCTTTGATATCATTAGAAGGAAGAAATAAGGTAGTAAAATCTGTCTGGAAAGCAATGAACTGTTCATACTCTGTGGCATTAAAGTTCATGAGTCTTTCTTGCACATTGTTCTGTTTTGTTTGTTTGTTTGTTTGTTTCAGACAGCTCTCATTATGTTGCCCAGACTGGATTCAAACTCCTAGCCTCAAGCAATCCTCCTACCTTGGCCTCCCTAATAGCTGAAACATGCCACTGTGCCCAGATCTTTTTTGCAATTTGACTGGATTTTTTTTCCTCATAGTTAATGTCCAAAATGTCATAAAATTAATAATATTTACTGCTTCATGGAGGCCATCCATAAGTGACACTCTTTTCTCCTTTGAGCGTGTGGTGGTGAAAAACAGTGACAACTAGTAAAATTTGGTTCCACTGCCTTGGTTTATGCTAGGACACCTGCACTTTTCTCCACTGCTTCCGTATGAAGGGCAACACGTGGACAAGGGAAACAGCATGTTACTATCCTTAGGAAGTGGTTTTGTCCCCCACAGACTTCCTGAACAGTCTCAGAGGCTCATGGACCACCCTTGAGAACACCTTGCTGAAGGGTGGGTAGCATCTGCCTCATGCCTTTTTATCTTGCTGACTTTGAGTCCTTCTATCTTTCAGTGTGATTGTTCAAGAAAATCCCAAGATCACACTAAAACTCTTCTAATTTATTCACAACGTCTAATTGCAAGGCAAAACAAATCACTAAAAAAAAAAATTGCAAAGTCTCTCAAATGTAATAAAAATAGTAATTAGCAGCCCAACAAGAAGTTTCTCTCCTGGCAGTCAGAGAATAAAACACATACATTCTAGAGTACACAGAAAAAGATAGGCTTTGATTTTGCTGTAAACTCATAGAAACTATTATGAGAAACTTAAAAATAACAACAACAAACACCAGAAGACAATGGTGTTCATGGTTTTGCTGCTCCAGTTTGATGGAGGCAGGGACACAGCAGGACAGTCAAGACCTTGAGAAACCCTGTGCTGGGGAGCGGAAGTGAGGCCACCGCGCACAGAGCCAGGACTCTGGGAGCACTGCAGTAAATGATGAGTGCAAGGTCAGCTCCAATGGAAGAAGCTCGGCCTCTCTCCCTCCAGCTTAGCCATGCCCATGCAGCCTGCAGTCCCCATAATGCTGAACTGGGCAGCCACTCCAGACTCCCGGGAGATCTGAGAGCAGGAGAACCTTGTTCCCTGGCCTCAGACCTGAATGGAGACCTGGTGCTTCCTGGGTCTTGGATTTGGCCTTGAGCAGACTTCCTGGACTGTGTGGTATTTTAGCGCAGATGTCAACATCACAGGGTAGAGGACAGCCAACAACAAATTCTCAGGGCCAGAGGATTTCCTCGAGATACCCAGAGATGTTTAGAGTAGAGGTATGGTCAGGATACCTAATGCATTGCAATACCAGTTTATGGGGGAACATGTGGGATTTTGTTACATACATTGATTGTGTGGTGGCCAAATCAGGGCTTTTAGGACATTCACCACCCAAGTAATGTACATTGCACCCATTAACCAATTTCTCATCACCCATCTCCATTCCTCACCTTTCCAAGTTTCCATCATCTATCATTTCATACTCTATATCTGTGTGAACATATAAAACATGGTTTTTTTGAAAGTCTCCTCTCTGACAGCATGTTGGCTCCATCTGTGCTGTTGAGACTTAGAACTAAGGAAGCTCTGGTCATCCAATGTGGTCCCCATCAGACAGAAGTGGCCACTGGGGTCTTTTTTTTTCTTACTTTTAAAAAAAATTTTTAAGTCAGAGTCTCACACTGTTGCCCAGGCTGGAGTGCAGTGGACTCACCACAGCCTCAACCTCATGGGCTCAGGCAACCCTCTCACCTCAGCCTCCTGAGTAGGTGGGACTACAGGCACATGCCACCATGTCTGGCTAATTTGGGGGTTTTTGTAGAGCTGAGAGTTTGCTATGTTACCCAGGCTGGTCACGAATTCTTGGGCTCAAACAATCTTCTAGCCTCAGCCTCCCAAAATGTTAGGATTATAGGTATGATCCACTGCCCCTGGCCTGGGGTCTTTTCTGAGAGTTCAACTCAGTGTTTGATGCTTCAGGCAAAGACTGAAATGAATGGAAGAGAAACTTCTATGGAAACTGAAAATCACTCATGACAGCAGCGTGAGCCTCTGGTGACCAGTGAAAGGACCCCACGGACCCCCACATGCAGCTCCGTGGGGGAGGGTGGTTGTTCCCTATCTTCCTCTTCAGCCCCTACCCAATACCCAGCACACAGTGAGTGCTCAGTAAGTGTCAGTGAGTAAAGGAATGAATGAACGGCTCATCTGAGGCAGAGCAAGGGGGCCTTGGACATGAGGGGGAGGGAGTGTCTGCTCTTCACGTCTCCCATAGGTGAGTCTGGATTCTGAGGTGTCTACACATGACTGGCAATGTTTCCAGGTACTACCAGGCATTGTACAAGGCACTACTACAGCCTTGGCCTCTTGTAGGTGGGAAGGGAGCAGGATAAAGAGGTAGGTGTCCCAGGAAGGAGGAGATGTCAGACAATCTGAGTGTGTGCTAGTTCTTTGTTTCTTCCCCTTGTGCTATTCGTAACCATTTAGTTGAATGTTCTGGCTCTACAACAGCTGTGTCATGGAGCATAAACAGAAGGAATTTACCTCCACATTTGGGCCAGAGCATTAGAGAAGAGCGGGTTCTTCTAGACTGGCCTGAAATAGGAAGGCAGATGCAAGGATTACAAGGACCAACTGTCCCATCTCTGAGGCTCTTACTTCCTTGGTTCTTCTTTTTTTCCCTAAAGAAAGTCAAAATCTTGCCCACCATGTTGTTTTTGTCAACTTGGTACTACTACTTCAACTGCTTGACATAAACTGAAGACGGTAAGAGGCTGTGTCTGTCTGACACACATGTGACATTGACCCAAGCCTCCACTTCTGACCTTGGAGTGCAACAGAGCATTGTCCCCATGACGTCATCGACCTCAAGATGGGGTGGAGGAGATGGAGCCACCCAAGTGACAGGAGCCACTGCTTACAAGTGCTCTAGAAACATGTCACCCAAGTGTGCACTGCTGTGTACCAATGTTGTTGGGTGACCACCCTGATAACACAGAGTATCAGTTAAGTGCAAAACAGTTTCACAGGCAGTTTTCTGATACCTTCTGGTTTTAAGTCAACTTAAAAACCATCTCATTGCAGCCTGGGCAATAAGGTGAGAACTTGTCTCTACAAAAAATAAGTAATAAACTTGTTGGGCATGGTGGCACGTATCTGCAGTTCCAGCTATTTGGGAGGCCAAGGCAGGAGGATGACTTAGGCCCAGGAATTGGAGGTTACAATGAGCTAAGATCGCACCATTGCACTCCAGTCTGGTATTTTTTATATTTTTCTGACGGAAGTGGCAAGGGAGCTCCAGGATGAATTCAGTTCTGGAGTCGGGTTTCTACATTTAGATATCTACAAAGGCAGCTTGTATTTTTATAATTCTCTGAGAAATTGGTGGTTGTGGCTGGCATTTGGAATTTTTTTTTTTTGCTTTGCAACTCAGTATGTAATAATATATCCTAACATTTTGTGTCAGATTTAATTAGAAACAAAATTCCTACCACATTCATCTGCTTGATCTCACCCTTTGGACTCCCACTGGTACACTGTGTCATGGGTCTTTTTTCTCAAAGACAACCAAATCTCCCCATACAGAAGTCTAGCTCCAAGATGGAGAACTGAGACTGTGGAGTTGGACAGACCTGCTCAAGCCCTGCTCTGACTCCACACACAACACCTTAGACAGTTTGCTCAACCATGCCAGTCCACGTTCCCCATCTATAAAACGGGCATGGTAGTGCCTGCTCCAAAGCAACTGTGGGGTCTAGCGGTCATTTGTGCGGTGCACTCAGCAAAGTGTCTGGCCCATAGCAGAGGCTCAACAAAAAATAAAAACTACTTTTGAGCCAGGCGCGGTGGCTCATACCTATAATCCCAGCACTTTGGGAGACCAAGGGGAGGACTGCTTGAGGCCAGGAGTTTGCAACCAGCCTAGGCAACATAGCAAGACCTTGTCTCTAAGAAAAAAATTTTTAAATGAACCGGGTGTTGTGGCACAAGCCTGTAGTACCAACTACTTGGGAGGCTGAGGCAGGAAAATTGCCTGAGCCCAGGAAGTTGCAGCTGCGGTGAGCCATGATCATGTCACTGCAGTCCAACCTGGACAGCAGATTGAGACCCTGCCTCAAAATAAAACAAAACAAAAAGCAAAACCACTTTTGAAAGTAAATATTGCACATTCATGACAATAGGCATCTCTACTTTTACATACTTTGTTGGTGACAGCCGAGTGTCCTGGCTGGGAGTGCAGGAGCCATGGTCCCGGCCTGCACTTGACTCAACCTTCTTCTTTCCCTCCATCATCTCAGTCCCTGGGTGTGGCCCCCCCACCTGGGTTGCCAGAAGGCGACTTGTCAGGGTACATCTCTGGGCTGACAGGCGTCCAGGCCCAGAGGGTCTCCTGTGACTTGTGCCCTCTCTGAGGAGTCCCTGTTGCTGCTCACCCAGCATATAGGGAATGTGCCAGGACACCTTCCATCTGGAGCACCTGATGTTCCAAAGTAGGCCCCACACTGTATGTATGTATGTATGTATGTGTGGTGTGTGATGTGTGATGTGTGTGTGTATAATATGTGGTTTGTTTGGCATGTGTGTGCATGTGACGTGTGTGTATATGTGTGTGGTGCAAATGTGTGTGCAGAATGTGGTATGTTTGGTGTACATGGTGTGGTGTGTGTGGTGTGGGGTGTGTGAGTCTGAGGTATGGGTTATGTGTCAGTGATGTGGTATGCATGTGATACCTGTGTGATGGCAGTGTATGTATATGAACTATGGTGTGTATATGATGTATGTGTATGTGTGATGTGTGTATGAAATGCATGTATGCATATGTGTATGATGTGTGTGTGATGTGTGCATGTGTGATGTATGTGTGTGTGACAAGTGTGTATGCATGTGATAGGTGTGTGATGTGTGTGTGTATGAAGTGTGGTGTGTGTATGATGTGTGTGTGGTATGCATGTGATGTGTATATGTGTGTGTATGGGTGATCTATGTATGTATATGTGTATAATGTGTGTATGCATGTGCATGTGATATGTGTATGTGTGATGTGTGTATGCAGTGTGTGTGGGTCAATGTGATATGTTTATGTGTGTATGTGTGTGGTGTGTGTATGAGATGCATGTATGCATGTGTGTTTGATGTGTGTGATGCATGTATGTGTGCGTTTGATGTGCATATGCATGTGATGGGTGTATGTGTATATGTGTGGTATGTGTGTGGTTTGTGTGAGGTGTATGTGTATGAAGTGTGGTGTGTGTATGATGTGTGTGGGGTGTGCATGTGATGTGTATATGTGTGTGTGGTGTGTGTATGGGTGACGTGTGTATGCATGTGTGTATAATTGTGTGTGTGTGATGTGTATGTGTGTGATGTGTGTGTGTGATGTGATGTGTGTGCGCATGTGATGGCATATGTGTGGTGTGCATGTGATGTGTGTATGATGTGTGTATGTGTGATGTGTGTATGGTGTGTGTAAGGTATCTGTACATGAAGTGTAGTGTGCATATGATGTCTGTGTGTGGTATGTGTGTGATGTATGTATGTGTGTGCATGCGATGTGTGTGTGTATGACCACATACAGGATGCCCATGGCTGTGCAAAAAAGGGCACTTCTGATGTCTTACCACATGCCTGTGTGCTGCCGTGCACCCCAGGTGGTCATCCAGCCCCCCTTGCTTCAGTGCCTGGCCCTGGCACCCATGTCCTGGAGGGAACTGAGCCGTTGCCCTGAGGTGGGAAGAGGCCAGTCGTGTTCCTTGCTTTGTAACCAGTCTTTCCTGAGGCCACACAGAGTCCTGCCCTTTTCCCGCTGAATGTCCACTCCTTTGTCTCATGTCTGGGTCTTCAGGTGAGCTCTCTGCACTTCAACCTCCCCCGTAGTGGCTAGGTTGCACCATCATCCAGGCTGGCACCTCCCTTGCCCTCACCGCTTCCTGTGTCCAGGGGCCCTGCCATGCAGACTGAGGCAGGGTCTGCAGACCAGCAATGCCCTGTTCCTGCCTGCTGCCCTGCCCTCAGGGTCTCCAGAGTAAGCCTCCCACATCTGTCTGGGGTTATCGGAGCCTTTTGTTATGGCTTATCCACAGAGTGTCATATGCAGTGCGAAGGGCCTTACAGATCCACAGCTAGAACATTCGGTGTCAAGCTGTCTCATTTGGGGCCCAGCATGACAATGCTGCATTGGCATGTTCACTGTCAGCACCGGGACACTCGTCTGTGATTAGACGGCTCAGCTGGGAGTTGCCTCTGGTCTCCTGCCCTTGGTGGATTTGGATCCATAGTCATTTTCAAGGCAAAAGGATAGATTGCATGTTGCAGATTGAAATTGAAGCCTCCAAAGTTAAATGGATGTGACTGATGAACTCTGGCCTGGTTGCTCTGTTCATGCCAAGTCACATGAATCATGCATCAATCTAAGCATGGTCTTCATGTGTGCACTGCCCACTAGAGACACTTATGAAGCCAGGGTTTGGCACTCAGTGGCATTTGGCCTTATCCCATTCCTGATGACAACAGGGAGTGATGGTTTCACGTACTCTGAGATAGATGGATTTGACTCCAGGTTAAAATTGTTTTATAGGTACTTACAGTGCGTAGATAGCACTGTTGAATCTGGAGCTAGAAACCACAGGCAAAAAATTCTGTCAACCCCTAAACCTAGCAAAAGAACATTTTTTTTGTATGTGTCAGTGTCCCACTCTGTTGCCCAGGCTAGAGGGCAGAGGTATGATCATGGCTCACCACAGCCTCGATATCCTAGGCTCAGACAATCCTTCCACCTCAGCCTCTTGAGTTGCTGGAACTACAGGTGCATGCCACCATGCCCAGTTAATTTTTTAAATGTGATTTTTTTTTGTAGAGATGAGGTCTTGCTATGTTGCCCAGACTGGTCTCGAATTCCTGGGTTTAAACGATCCTCCTGTTTCAGTCTTCCAAAGTGCTGGGATTACAGGTATGAGCCACTGTGCCCAGCCTCAAAAAAACCTTCTGTACTGAGACTGTGAGGCGGGAGAGACACTTTTCCCTTCCTTGTCCTGGCAAGGCCTTTCTGGTTCCCTCTGCCCCCTCCTCTTCTTCCTTCTCACCTCCCTGATCTTTCAACACTCTAACCTGTGGCTTTCTTAGAAACAAAGAGAATGAGAGAAACGTGGCTTGTTTTGATAGATGCTGTCAAGGAAATATATTTTTTTAAAAAACCTGCCAGGCTGTGCCTATAGAAAGGCCTTGCTTGCTACAATTGGACTTTTCTGGGTTCCTGAGGTTTGGTGGGGATCCCTCTGGAGCTGGGGCAGTACAGGACCAGGGCACCTCGGGGCTGCAGTTACCCAATGCTGTGGAGACTCTCATCCAGCACATTATCCTTTTTCTTTTTCTTTTATTATAAAGATGTGGGACCCGAGTTAGGATTAGGTACACAAGTAATCTATGTGCAGGTAAAGTTTGGGCCTCCAACTGGTCCTCACTTCCCCTGGTTTAGGATCAGGTACGCTTTGTGTTGACATGTGCCCCCCACGTTCTCCCCAGCATGTCTTGTGACCGCTGCCCCCTCCCTTGTGCTGTTGTGATTAATGTTCAGGTCCCACTTATGAGTGAGAACATGTGGTATTTGGTTTATTGTTCATCTCTTCTGTGACAGATTGCTAAAAATGATCGTCTCCAATTCCATTCAATTTGCTGAGAAGTTTGCGATTTTGTCTTTCTTTATGGCTGCATAATATTCCATCATGTGTATGCATCACATTTTCTTTATCCAGTCTACTTTTGATGGGCAGTAGGATTGGTTCCATGCTTTTGCTATTGTGAATAGTGCGGCAATAAACATGAGTGTGCAGGTGTTTTTTTTTTTTTTATAGAATGATTTGTGGTCCTCCAGGTATATTCCCAGGAGGAAAATTGTTAGGTCATATGAAAGGTCAGTTTCTAGTTCCTTTAGATATTACCACATTGTTTTCCATAGAGGTTGGACTAGTTTGTACTCCCACCAACAGTGTAGAAATGTCCCCTTTTCTTCACACCTGTGATAACATCTATTGGCTTTGGATTAATTAATGATGGCCATCCTTTCTGGGGTAAGGTGGTATCTCAGTGTGGTTTGATTTGCATTTCTCTGATGATTAGTGAGGCTGAGCACTTTTTTCATGTATCTGTTAGCTGCTTGTGTGCCTTCTTCTGAGAAGTATCTATTCATATCTTTTGCCCATTTTTTCATAGGGTTGTTTGTTTTTTCCTTTCAGCATATTTGCGTTCCTTGTACTCCCAGTTGTTAGGCTTTTGTAGATATACAGTTGGCAAATATTTTTTCCCATTCTGTGGGCTATTCCCTGCTCTCTTGATGTTTTCTTTTGCTTTGCAGAAGATTTTCAGTTTGATGAGCTCCCACTTATCTATCTTATCTCTTATGGCATGGGCATCTGGGGTTCTGATCAGGAATTGGTTGCCTAGTCCCATTCCCATAAGGATGCCTCTTGAGTTTTCTAAAATTCTTTTAGTTTAATGTTTTACGTTTAGGTCTTTGATCCATTTGGAGTTGATTTTTGTGTATGGTGATAGGCAGGGGTCCTGTTTCATTATCCTGCAAGCGGTCTGCCAGCACCATTTGCTAAATAAGGTCTCCTCTCTCCAGTGGTTGTTAAATTTACTCTTGGCAAATTGCAAACTGACTTGCAAGGAACTCTCAGGTATTTCTGACAAACCTGTGGAGATAACTCATTGTTAACAGAGCTTCTTGTTGTTTTCACTTTTCAGTTGCATAAAGTTGTCCCAGGATTCAAGGTCTCCCCACACCTCCCATCTCGTCAGAGGGTGGGTGCTCACTGCTCACAACACGGTACACAGAGTCTTAATGGGTGGAGAAGCTTGTCCTGAGAGTAGCAGATGGTTCCTGTCTTTGCTGGGTTGGCCAATGACGGTGTCTTTTAACCTCAAGCCATTTAGTAATACCGTGTGGATGGCGTAACTTGTGCTGGGCCCTGCTCCTAGCCAACATATTCTGAACACTTACAAGCCAAACTCCATTCCAAGAAATTTGACCTTCAAGCAATCCCAGAGGATACGTACTGCTATTATCCCCTTTCTCAGGTGAGGGAACTGAGGCTCAGAGAGGTTAAGTACTTTGGCTGAAGTCACACAGCTAGTTAACCATGAACTGGAACCCAAGCTAGATCTGTTTCCAGAACTGGAATACTCTATTTCCTCCCAAGACTGCAAGACCTAAAAGTAAGCATCTGAGGACAGAGAACTGACACTGGGACTATCCCTTTGCCTTCACTAGGACAATGTGTCTGACTGTATTGGGTAGGGATTGTTTGCCGATGATCTTGCCTGTGTGCACTGCTGGGTCTCAGGGTGCCCGTGATATACTCCTGACACTGTGCACAGGATATTGTGGGTGTTTGCAGTGGGGTTTGTTTGTTTGTTTGTTCTCGACCTGATCACATCACTTCAGCCATTCCTAAAGTGTTGATAACAATGCCAAGAACTTTTGGCTAGGTGTGGTGGCTCACACCTGTAATCCCAACAATTTGGGAGACCAAGGCCAGAGGATTGACTTGAGCCCAGGAGACCAGCCTAAGCAACATAGTGGGACCTCGTCTCTACAAAAAAAATTTTTTTAATTAGCTAGGCATGATGGTGTGTGCCTGTAGTCCCAGGTAGTACCAGCAACTTGGGAGGTTGAAGTGGAAGGATACCCTGAGCCCAGGAGGTTGAGGTTGCTGTGAGCTGTGATCGTGCCACTGCACTCACTCCAACCTGGGTATCAGAGTAAAACCCTGACTCAAAAAAAAAAAAAAGAACTTCTGACACTGTGACATAGGGTTCCATCAATTTGCAACACTGCCTCTCTCTTGCAGGCTTTCTCTTGATGCTCTTCTATCATGCTGTCCACTCCTTTTGTTAAACTGTCAGGACTCCAATCCTGAACCCACTGTGTTGTCATGTGAGGTGAACAGAGTAGCAGGCAGAGTGTCTGGCGGCCATACTCCTTCTGACAAGCCATGACATTCAGCAGATGCTGGACCATTTCTCAGGGGAGACATTGGGCACCAAGCCTAAAGAGGCTCTTTGCAGCCCATGAAGAGGGGTTGACAACAAGGTGTGAGGGTCTGGCTTTCCTGGTGCCCGTGCGTCAGCTGAGCCAGGGTTCCCCAGCCTCCCTCTGCTAGACTCTCACAGGAGTTTCATTTTGAGTCATGCCGGGTTCTTGCCCACCCTTCAGGCAGGGCCCTGGACTGGATAGGCCCTCTGATGACAAGGCCAACACTGTGCTCTTGAGCAGACAGAGGTGGAAAGGATAGGAGTGAGGGTGGACCTGGATCTTTCTGACCATTTTCCTGAGGGAAACTGAAATCTCACGTGAAGCTAACCCGAGCAGCATTGCAACGGGCAAAGTGAGGGGTTCAGAGATGACAACCCCAAACATCAAGTACTCCCAAGTTAAGAATAGTTTTCTTCTGAGTAGAGCTCTGGTCAGAAATAAACCTCTCTGAATTCTGGACAATCACAAGCATCTGGAATTAGATTATTGTGGTCCAAGCTAAGAGGCGCCTGGACTACAATCTGGAGATTTATTTCCCAAGAACTCTTTTCCAGAACAATCCAGAAAGTCATGAAACCTACCATCAATTTTTCCACTTGTCTTTGGTTGAAGAAAACTGGCCTAACAGTTGAGGAGCAAATCTTTTTTTCTGTCACCCAGACTGGAGTGCAGTGGCCGCTCCCTGCTGGGCTCCGGCGATCCTTCTGCCTCAGCCTTCCAAGTAGCTGGAACTACAGGCGTGCACTACCACGCCGGGCTAATTTTTTTGATTTATTGTAGAGATGAGGTCTCACCAAGTTGCCTGAACCCGCGGGCTCAGGCAATCCACTCACCTCAGCCTCCCAAAGCGCTGGGATTACAGGCTGAGACTCCGAGCCCGGCTGAGGAGCAATCTTTAGGTCATTTTTCCTGCATTTCTACCCCCACTCAACCTGAAAGTCAACTTCCTTTGGTACATTTAGGGCACCTCTAAACAAGGACAAAAAAGAGTGTTTTATTCTTTTGCTTAACTTGTCTGATTGTAACTGAAACTTGGATAAGCACTGAGTTTTCCACATTATCTGGTTAACAAGGAATGAATATATCTGAAAGTGCTTTGGTGGCTCAGAGTAGCAGAGACATTGGATTTCTCCAAACTAAGAACAATTTTGGCCTTGAGCTGCCTTAAATCTTCATCAGAACAATGCAGTTGGAGGCAGATTACGAAAGGATCTGGACCTTGGTTTATACCTGGAAATGGATCTTGAGCTGGGCCCCGGAGGAGGGCTTTAGCCGCTGGCCCTGCTGCATTGGGGTAGTGTGTCCTGGGTCACACCGCTGTCACTGTTTGTGCTTGGACAGAGGCAGAAAAAGACTCTGGGAAATGGCCTTCCTTAAAAGCATTCCTTCCTTCAATCACAAGTTTTAAAATGTATAAAGAACAGAATATAGTCATTTGTGGAAACATGGATGAACTGGTGGGCATTATGCTCAGTGAAATAAGCCAGGCACAGAAAGACAAAAACTGTGTGATCTCATTTCTATGGGGAATCTAAATAAGTTAAACTCACAGAAGCAGAGAGTAGAATGGTGGGTACCAGGGGCTGAGCAGGGTAGGGCGGGGCACTGGGATATTGGTCACAGGATGCAGCTTTTCAGCTAGACAGGAGGGATAGGTCAAGACACTATTGTGCAACATGGCTCCTGGAGTTAACAATGTACAGGACACTTGAAGACAGCTGAGAGAGTAGATTCAAATGTTCACACCATAAAAATAAGGATGCGAGGGGATATGGTATGTTCATTAGCTTGATTTAATCATGACACAACGCATGCTTATATCAAAGCATCATATTGTACAGCATAAATATATACAATTTATATCTGTCAATTAAACCTTAACAAAGCTGCAAAAGAACATGGTTCAGATGAAGTACTTCAGCTTCCGATGCTTGCCTCCCAGAAGCACAGTGAGTCAGAGACAGGAAAGGGGATTGCTTGGGTAAGACCAAAATGGAGATATAGGTGATCGTGGCAGGTTCAAAAACAGGCTGCAGGGGCCCAGCTTGGCTCTACCCTCACCAATGTGTGACCTTGAACACGGGACTTGACCTCTGTGTGTCTCAGTTTTCTTATCTGTAATATGTAAATAGTAACTTACCTCGTGGGGTTGTCATGAGGATTAAAGAAGTTAAAACATAGAATGGTTGGAGTCTAAATTGTCCCAGGTAAGTTCTAAATAAGGGCTGTGGCTGTGAAAATCCCTTTCTTCATCTTATGGGATTTCAGAGCCTGAATTTCTGGACTTTTAAGAATGCAATCTGGCCTGGCTCGGTGACTCAGCCTGTAATCCCAGCACTTTGGGAGGTTGAGGCGAGTGGATTGTCTGAGCCCATGGGTTCGAGACCAGTCCAGGCAACTTGGCAAGACCTCGTCTCTACAATAAATCAAGAAATTTAAAAAAATTTTTTTTAATTAACCTGACACGGTAGCACACACCTGTAGTTCTGGCTACTTGAAAGGCTGAAGTGGAAGGATCGCTTGATCCCAGCAGGTCGATGCTGGTGTGGCCATGAACGTGCTGCTGCACTCCAGCCTGGGTGACTCCAACTCCAAAAAAAAAAAAAAGAATGCAATTCACCACACCTCTTCTTTTCTATTACCTTTCCAAACAAAAGTCTGTTTCTCCTCATCTTAAAGGTCTCTAAGAAAGGAGAGTTCATCCATTCCTCAGTTATCTGATTGATAATCCTTCTAATCAGAAAGTTTTCCTTGGAAGTAAATTAACCTCTCTCCTGGAAAATAAAGCCATTTCCTCTCATTTAAGCCATGCTAAGACAGAGAAGTGCTTTTCTCCTTAAAATAACTCTCCTACCTTTAAATGCTCTATTAAATCTCTTTTCTGGCTTTTCTTCTCCTAGAAAGAATTGGAATTACTTAACTTTTCTCTAGGGCTCATTTCTATTACTTACTTGAATTGTTCTTGCCTTCTTGTTTTCTATAACATTACTCTTAAAAACCAAAGCCATGAGGCCAGGCACCTATGGCACACACCAATAATCCCAGTGCTTTGGGAGAACACAGCAGGATTATTTGAGGCCAGGAGTTTGAGACAAGCCTGGGCATCATAACGAGACCCTGTCTCTACAAAAAAATTTTTTTTAGTAACTGGGTGTGGTGGCTCTCACCTGTAGATCCGGCTACTCAAGAGACTGAGGTGGGAGGATTCCTTGAACCCAGCAAGTTGAGGCTACAATGAGCTATGACTGTGCCACTGCACTCCAGCTTGGGTGACAGAGCAAGATCCTGCTACTAAAATAATAAAAATAAAAAACCACAAGTGAAATGAGTCAATTATGACAATTCTTACTAATGCCCCAGGAGAGGGAACAATTCCTGCATAACTTCTGCCCACTTCATTCCTGTTGCATCTTGGTGTTGTACTTGTTTTCATGGTCATGTTCAATGATACTAACAAATGGCTCTTGCATCTCAACTGCAAGGTTGTTTCTTGCCTTTCTTCTGTGTTATGTCATTTTCTTCAACTTGTCACTCTTCATTTCCAGATCTTATGATCTCCTTGAATCTGTCTGAGGTGCTAGAATCACATCTAAATTTGGGCTCATCCGTAAGTCTGGTAAGCAAGCAGGTGGGATGGTAGACTTTGCAGCTCAGCACTCGTCATGGTGCCCGGCTCAGAACAGACCCTGCAATGATATCATGGGACACATTTCCCAAGTCACCCTAACAACACTGGGTGTCAGAGACTGTGAGCAGTAGGCCAGGCCCTGCGGTGACATGCTTCGGCAGGGTTCCTTCAGCCATATTCCCGAGGAGACATGGCCATGGAGTGTGTCTGCATGTGAACTCTCCCCGGTGCTGTGTGCCCACGTGGACATGTGCTGCTTAGATTTTCAACCCCCATGTTATTTTATCTCAGAGTTGGAAATTCACAAGAAGCATTTGCAAAGCCTCACAAAGGGAAAACTTGATGTGCTCAGGGCCTGGATGCCATTCTGATGAGCTCTTTGGAAGATATGGAAGGGAAAGTGGGACATTGTGAAATCAAACCAACAATTACAGTGTCTCATAACTTCAACTTGGTTGGGAATTACTGGTTCAAGTCACGCTTTCCACCGGGCCACTGTCTGTGAGCAGTGTTCTTAAAAAAGAAGGACATAGCCACTTGCTAAATATCTATAAGTCAGATTTATTTCCAGCTACTTCCATATGTGTCCCTTCCACCCCAAGCGGCTGGCCCTCCTCCCTGCCCTGCTTAGTCTCATTTCTGCGGCTTCACTGCTGCTGTTTTCTTGCCAGAGATGGCCTGCGTCTTCTCTGGTCTAGGGTAGACATCCTATGCAGCATTTGAATTCCTCCTTTCTTGCTGTCATTAGCCTCTCCTTGTTCATAGGTGCAAGATTTGTCTTCCCAATTAGTCATCATTGAATCAGGGTTTCCGCTGGTTTTCCAGTCCCCTGGTTCCTGGCAAAGTGTAACATAGACGAAAGAGAGCTGGACCTGTGTACCCCAAACCCCACCAATTTCCAGACTCACTGGAGAGATTTTTTGAAAAAGAGTTACAGGACTAAAATCTCTGGAGGTGAAACCCAAGAGTCTTCTTCTTTTTTTTTTTTTTTTGAGTTGGGATCTCACTCTGCTGCCCAGGCTGGAGTGCTGTGGCACAATCATGGCTCACATTCATCAACTGTTGGACTCAGGTGATCCTCCTGCCTCAGTCTCCCAAGTAGCTAAGACTACAGGTCCACATCACCATACTCAGCTAATTTTTTTTTTTTTTTGAGTCACAGTCTCCAGACTGGAGTGCAGTGGCATGCTCATGGCCATCACAGTCTCGACCTGCTGGACTCAGGAAATCCTTCTGCCTCAGCCTTCCAAGCAACTGGAACCACAGGCACACACCACCATGCCCGGCTAATTTTTTGATTTATTGTAGAGACGAGGTCTTGCTGATTTGCCCAGGTTGGTCTCAAACCCCTGGACTCAGGCAATCCTCTCACCTCCACCTCCCAAAGTATTGGGATTACAGGCATAAGCCATGGCAACTGACCTAATTTTTATTTTTTTATGTAGAGAGGGGGTCTCGCTATGTTGCCTAGTTATACTGCATAGGCTGGTCTTGAACACCTGGGCTCAAACAGTCTTTCTGCCTTGTCTTCCCAAAGTGCTAGGATTACAGGCATGAACCACTGCACCTGGCCCGTGCTTTTTAAAAAATCGTTGAGATAAGTCGAGTTTGAAAACTGCCAAAAGGATCTGAGAGGAATTGTGTCAAGTCAAATTCTTGGTATTTGGATGGTAGAGCCCAAGGGCTTAGGGCTTGGCACCATGAATGCAAAATAGCTTTCTTCTGAGAAGTACTCTGGGCCGGGCTGTGTCCCAACACTTTGGGAGGCCAAGGTGAGTGGATTGCCTGAGTTCATGGATTCAAGACCCACCTGGGCAACTTGACAAGTCCTTGTCTCTACAATAAATGTTTTAAAAAGTTAGCCGGGCATGGTAATGCACGCCTGCAGTTCTGGCTACTTGGAAGGTTGAGGCAGAAGGATCGCTGGAGCCCAGCAGGTCGACTCTGGGGTGGCCCTGAGTATGCCACTGTGCTCCAGCCTGGGCAACGGAGTGAGACTCCAACTCAAGGAAAAAAAAAAAAAGCACTCTGTAAGGTCATAGCATTGGCATTCATAGAAACATTTGGTGACTGAGACATTGTACACATTCAGATGCTGACTTTTTATTCCCCAGGGATATTTATGTGTTTCCTTATTTTTATATCCTGCATCACATCCACTTCCAAGCCAGATATTACTGCTCTTGCTGGTTCAACTATTTTGCACCGAGATGGATAAGGCTTTGCTCGGCAACTCTCATTCTCCACCTTCCCACTTTGAAAGATGGTGCTTCTTTGGCCAATGTGCAGGAAA
The DNA here is from genome assembly GCA_963574415.1 of Tarsius wallacei. Lineage (NCBI taxonomy): Eukaryota > Metazoa > Chordata > Mammalia > Primates > Tarsiidae > Tarsius > Tarsius wallacei. The sequence continues at coordinate 28,685 of CAUYQG010108816.1, forward strand.
AATTAACTAAGCTTATGCTTAGTGATGGTTTTTTTTCATGACATGCTTATTCATTCTCAGAAAGCCCAACTCCTGTTCACTGCCATTACCACACATGTCGAACTTTTCCAGCAGTGCCTAGTTAAGTGGTGTCGGGCTTGGCAGCCATGCATATGTCCAGCTTCCATCTGGGCTCCAGCCTTTAAAATCCCACAGCCCGCTTTGCTCAGACGTTTGTCTTCAGCCTTCCTTATCTGTGTCTTGGACTGTTCCATCAACTACAAATCTTGGGCCTTGGGTGTGCTTTAGTAGTCCACGTGGCAAATTTTTCTGAGTTTGAAGGCATCAAATTTCACTACCTATATAATATCCACTTGTTTTATTTTGAATTCCCAGGATGATGCAATATCAATATGAATAAAGTCATTTATTGAGAACCTAATATGTCTAGGGCAATGTACTGGGGCACTGGTTCTTCACAAATGAATAAGAATAAAGTTCTTGCCCTAGATAAGGCCATACTCTGATGGGAAAGACAGAAAACCATTCATAAGAAGCAACTTACAAGACCAGACAGCAGATACCAAGTACCAAATGAATGACCCAACCATCTCTCATCCCCATTAGACTTCGGAGGAAGACTTGACCATTGGGTGCTGAAGACTTCATGGGAATCCTATAATAGCACAGGGTCTGGAATATAGCAGGCATTCCAGAAATACCTGCCAAATGAAGACACAAGTGGCTGAATGGCGGTAAGATAGGAACCATACCTTGAATTAAAGATAGCACATGCTCAGAGAAGAAACACACACACACACACACACACACAGATTCTTCACCAAGGAAGCAGGAGACTGTTTCACTAGCAAGTAACATACACGAGAAATTTAGAAAAACACATTCTCTTATTGAAGCTAATCTCTGTGCTATTGGCAGTAGTCATTTACAGAGCAGTAACTAAACGAATAAGGCTTTCTAGATGTTGTTTATATGCGTTATATAGATTAAACACTCACTGTATAAATGTATTAATTTACAATGACAAGGAGACAAGGGAGATGACTACTCAATCAACTGAGCTATGTACAGTAGCTTTCAGATTTATTTGGTAACCCACTAATATATATCCCATCTCCACTCAAAACAGACTTGCTGTGAGTTTACAAGCAAGTGAGTCTGAAGCAGGTGTAAAGGGGATAAGGAACGGGACATAAAAACATCACAGGAAGTTGGACTCATTGCATCTCCTTGTAGCTTGGGCTAAAAGGAAATCACATGGGTTAGTGAGAACTAGGAAATATGTTTTGGGAAGAAGAAAGAAGAAACCTTCCTCCTGATCCTAATTTCTGAAGGAAATTTTGTCATGGGGTTATTTCTAACCCCAGTCCCTTAGTGAATGGCTGTTGTTCCTATTTTTACTGCTAAGTGGGACTCTGACTACCAGCTAGGCATCTAATATTTTTGTGGTAGGCACTGTACAAATTCCTATACACACACTTTTTACATATGTAACCCTACGCCTGCCTGCGAGAGGTCCTATTACCCCCAGTTATCTAGAGGCAGCGCTTTTTCACATGCCGCCTTTTTTTTTTTTTTTTTGAGTTGGAGTCTCACTTTGTCGCTCAGACTGAAGTGCAGTGGCCGCTCCGGGCCACTACAGCCTCGACCTGCTAGGCTCCGGCAATCCTTCCGCCTCAGCCTTCCAAGTAGCTGGAAATATAGGCGCACACTACCACACCCAGCTAATTTTTTGATTTATTGTAGAGATGAGGTCTCACCAAGTTGCCCGGGCGGGTCTTGAACCCGGGGGCTCAGGCATTCCACTCACCTCAGCCTCCCAAGGCGTGGGATTACAGGCTGAGCCACCGAGCCCGGCTACATGTTGCCTTCTTAAAGCAGTGACTGCTCTCTCTAAGCCTGCCTTCTCCAGCTAGGAGTCAACATGCAGATTTCGAGCCACTGCAAAGGACAGGAAGCCTCCCAAGGCAGATAAAGAAGTCTCGCATCAAAGGCGACTTTTATCTGGAGGGAGGAGTAGGCATACAGGGCTATGTTCTGCCAAGACTCCAGGAGACTTAGGAGGATATCTGAAGGCTGACCAAGAGAAGTACCACCTGTGGTCTTTGGGGATACTGGTTTTGTTCATTCAGCATCTTAGGTGCTTACGAGCATCCATGGTGTAGAGGCCAACATCCTGAACTTGAAGTCCAAACAGATACCTCTGGGCTGGCTCTGCCATTGCCAGTGGTGTAGATTTGAGCAGGTCACTCAGCTTCCCTTAGCTTCAGTTTCTTCACCTGGACGCCATGACAAGGAAGGAGCTTCACCATGTACTATGCCGATGCCACGGGAGATTGATGAGAAAGTGTAAAGTGTTGAAAATGAAAGCTACACTGTATGATCTAGCCTCAGTTTAAAATCCCACGAGTCTTTGATTCTACATGGGTCCTAAGAATCCTAAAATTCCATATTTTCTGGTACCTACTATTTCTTTTTTTTTTTTCTTCTTATATTCTTGGCTACTTTTCTACCTCCTTCCCTGTGTCCCAAATACTGGTGGTTGGCTGCCTCTCAGCCCTGCCTGTACCCTTGTCATCACTTAGTAATACATGATCTTAGATAAGAAAGGAACGGGAGAGGAAGGGACAGGAATGGAAGAATATTTATTGTTGTACAAACATTTTTACGAAAACAAAAGCAATTTTATAATAAGCAACCACCTATCATCACATCACCTTAACCTATCAACTCCTTCTACCACACAACTTCCAGTTTGCCCACAGGCATTTAAGATTTTCCAATGGCTGTGATGACAGAGTAGATACGTTATCTGGTTCTGCTGGTTTTATTTATTTAACATTGTCATAAATATTTCCTAAGTTGTTGCATCTTTTCATAATTATCTTTGCTACTGGTTGTAACCTATTCCATGGGGCAAAATGTATTCTGATGAAAATCATGATTTCTTCACTGTTGGACATTGAAGGTTTATTTTAATAAACAATGCCATAATAAAGATTTTCATATATAGTCCTTCTTCCCCTCATGAATTAGAGAAAAAATTGTATATCATTTTTTTTCTATAAGCCAACAACATTTTCTAAATTTCCTATCGCCTGAATATTTATCATCCCTTGCTGATCCATTTTTTCTTTCTCTTGCTTTCTTCCTTATGGGATCTTCGGGTCCACGAGGTCAGGACTTAGCTGCTATTTCTAATTGTGACTTTTGCCATCAACAAATCTCTTTGAGCACTGTTTCTTGTTCTCTGAAAAGGTCAGAAGAGTTACGTAGATGGCTTCTAACACTTGCTTCATTGTAGTCAGTTCTGCAGAAGTGATCTTGTCCCAAGCAAGAAGGGGATTCTATCAGCGGGGCAAAGGCTCTGCCCTATAGTCCACTGCCCGCCGATGGGTGCGTGCTCGTTCTCTGGCCCGGAGCAAAGTGGTGCAGAAAACTCTATCCATCAGGGTCCAAAGAGGAAGGTGAGAGTCACGCTAAGCATTGAAAGAGGAAATTTGATAAGTGAATCGATTCCACAGTTAGAGGGAAAGCTGTTCGGGCATGGAGCGGCAGCTGGGAAATTAGCGACAGTGGGAAGGCACTACCATCCCGGGGCTGAAGGACAGAGCCAGAGTCATCTGGCAAGAGCTGAGCCCAGGGGACCTGTCCCAGCAGAGCTGAAGTCCTAAAGGAAGGGATGCAGCCCTGCTGGAAACACCAACTGAGGTGGGTCAGAGGGGGATACCCTGAATCCTCCCTCCCTTCTGCCTTTCCTCTGTCCACCAGCCGGGAGCCAGTGACTCCAAGCCTGAGACACACAAGTGCAGGGGTGAGCCTTCTGCCACCTCCACCTCCAGCATGATACAAGGTGAATGGAGAAAGAGGGAAGAATGAGCCCAAAGGCAAACAAACCAGGGATCAGCACAGAATCACACTGCCAAATATTCATTCAAAAGAGAACCAAGGCCAGAAAGAAAATCCTCACAGAGAGCTGGTCGTGAAAGCAAAAGGGAACAAAGTGGTTTTGTTTTAAGCACCCATGTCAGCCATACACATCTGTGTGCTTAGTCACAAATGATACTGCTAGCTTGCTGTGGCCAAAAAGTAATTTATTAAAAGGTTTCAGTAGGTCACAGAATCTCTAGGAGACCAGAGTCGGGCATGCAAGCTGCACACCAGGAACACAATACAAAGGACAGACTGGGTCCTTTGTCACCACAAACACCAAAGAGGATACCTCACTGTCCCTCTCAAGGCTGCCCCATATAGCTGATGTTCTCCGCCACGTGGCACCAGCCTCCTGTAACATGGATTCACTCGCGTTCCTGCCTGCTCCTGGTTCTCACTGAGCTGATCTCTTGTGGTGCATCTGAGATGCAGTTTGTGACATCTGCCTGCACCCCAGCTGGAAAAGAGAGTCGTGGGAGGTCCAAGCTTAGCAGGGGAAGGCTGTTCTCCAGCAGCCAGGTGGCCACACATGTAATCACATGCAACCTTTGTTCACCACCGAATGTTCCCAAGTGTTACCACACTGTGACCATTAAAATGGGTACGAATGGTGGGAGGGAGAGGGGTGATGCCACCCACTGACCAAATGGTAGAATCCAATGCCAATGCTGCTTGTCATGTGAGGGCTAGTTCCTTTCATGCTCTGGACCTGATGGGGGCAAATCTGCATCTCAGCCGTGTAATAGCTCTGTCTCCTGATGACGTCACAGCAGAGAACAGAAGCTATTCCCAATCCTTGGCATTAGAAGGGAACTCAGAGGCCACCCAGCCTCCTTCCAACACGACACAGTCCTCATCAAAGTCTCCCTGACAGCTCTAGCTCTTAGGAAGATTCTTTTTCTAACTGCTGTTGTTGTATACAACAATACACTGAGGTTCTTCTTCCACAAATTCATAATTAAATGATCAACAAACCAAAAAAGGTATAAAAGTCAGCCCCACCTAGAGGCAAAGGTTACAAAGACAAGGTAGGTTTCTCCCCGGGGAAGGCCATTTTAAGAACCCAGTCTTCAGAGATTATCAGACAACTCTTTCATTCGCAGCCTTTGAGACCATGTTCTAGTGGAGTAAGACCGATTGAGTTATTTTTGTAATAACCGTTAATAGAGTGCCCCCCTATGTCTTTTTACTGTGTTCAGTTGTAGGGATAAAAAAAATGAATAAGACATGGTGTTTGTTCTCAGGAAACCCACAGTCTAGTAAAAAAGGCAAAGATATAAATAGATAATGGGGTTATAACTAAGGTAAAAACTGCAAGAAAAGAATGAACAAATATGATGAGAGGCTGGAGGAGGAAGTGTGGGAAGAATCAGAGAGGGCTTCAAAGACAAGGTGCACTTGAGGCAAATAAGAAGGGATCCTGGGGGCCTCCAGGCTTCTGCATGAGAGACAGCTGGGCACTACCATGGTTATTATTCGAGGTGAAGTCAGGCAAGCTGTGTCCATCAGTGTGGCTAGGCAGGGGCGAGGGTACCTGAGTGAAGGAGTTTCTCTGATAAAGGACCAATGAAATTGGAGACTTAGGGCCTGAATATAGGGTTGGTGGTATGAGTAGGGTTTTTTTTTTCCATGTTATGTTCTTTAGGGATTATAGAAAGAGCTTCCTTGTTCCTATCTTCCACCACTTCAAAAACAAAAAGAATGCAAAACAAAGTTAAAACCTTCTATAGCAAGGGTCACCCATTTTCTCTATAAAGGACCAAATAGTAAATAGTTAGGCCCTGCTGACCATACAGACAGTCTCTGACACATCTACTCTGCTCTGCTGTTGTTATGCAAAACAGTCAGATACAGTATGTGAATGAGCTTGGCTGTATACCAATAAAACTATATTGACAGGGCCATTGCCTTGCTAGACTCTGGTGTGGCCATGTGCTCTTTGAGTTTTGATTTTTGCCATGCTTCTTGGCTTTGGTTCCCCTCCCCTACCTTGGGGAGGCTAATCTTCTCTCTCTCTCTCTTTCTCTCTCTTTAATTTACTTTTAAATAAACTATGTTTTCTATTGTAAAAAAAAAATTATTGTCGATAAAAGGCAGCCAGCTGGTTCTGACCTGAGGACCATGGTTAGCCAACCCTTGTTCTACAGGACCTAATTGGCAAACCATTGTTCACCCCTCAGTTTGCCAGCTCCCATTGAATGCACATTTGGAATCTGTGTATAGGTAAGATTGAGAGGAAGAGGCCACCAGAGAGGGCACAGGCAGCTTGGGAAGAGAAGTGAGGGTCAGAATGGAGAGATTCCTTTGAGCTCTATAGAGAAAAGTCCTGCTGTCAGAAGGACAGGCCCACTACTCCTCCTGTGGAGTGCCTCCTGGCCTCCCATCCTGCTGTCTACCAGCGGCTCTGGCCTGGCTGGCTGTGTTTTGGCCAGCTGCTGCTAGGCAGGGCTGTATTTCGTCCTGGTGACTATGCACATGATAATTTATATTTTGGTGCAAAGGCACCTCAGGCTCCTTTGAGATGACAGATGCTATGTAAAACTGAGTTATGGCCCTGCTTAATAGGAGTGCTGCTGCATTTCTCCAAAAGTGGAGCTAAGCCCCTCTGGCATCGGTGAAGGTGTGCTGGCCCCTTCGGCAGCCCTCCTTCTTCTGTTGATCCTGTGTGTCATAAATCACTCTCCTTCAAGTCCACAGGCGGTGTTGGTATTTGCCAACATCCAACAGAGGAGGATCTCCAATGGGTCCAAGCTGAGGCTGGATCTTTGCTTTGTAAGTTGTGTGGGAGGTGAGGAACACACACACACACACACACACACACACACACACGCACACACACACACGCACTAATCCTCCCAATAATATTCCAGAGTAGCTCTCCCTGCCCTATATCTTGCCTATGGATTCTCACGACACTGGCTTTGTTTTTATACAACAGATCTGACTTGGTCATATTCCTTTGTTATTTTGTCCCTTTAACTCCCATTAGGTCTTTTTCTTTGTAGGGTAAAGCCATCCACAGGTGTGACTTTGTCTTGTCCAAAGCCTGGGACTACATGGGCCTGTCGGTCCAGCTGAGCACTTGCGTCTTCTCAGACAGGACTCCGCAGAGCATGCCAGGATGTCTTTTTTTAGAAAAGACCGTAAGTGTCTTATCTTACCCCTTTGGAATTTTCCACAGTTATTTAACCTCTAGTTTAGGAAAAGTTGGTTTGAGGGTTCTTCACATCTCCCCAAACCCTTCCATCAGAGCTGAGAGCTCTGTTCCCTGGAGGTGGATGGGCGCTCTGCTTGCCAACCTGCCTCATTTCCATCTCTCCTCCCTACTGACTAGAAACCTTGTGGTTAAAATAACACACAGCCTCTATTCAGAGCTCAAACTTAGAGCTGCTACCGGAGGCAGATTTTGGATTTAGAAAACTCTCAGCAGATGTATTCAAGTTGCTTCTGAAAAAGTCAGTTTTTAGACGCTTATGAAGAAACCAGGGATCTCCTCAGGTAAATATTTTTTTCCCTTTTCCATTGTTCTGTTGAAAAGATGATTGAGAAAATAGTGTCAGTAATCACTGGAAGAAGCCAGCTGCTCTCTAGCTTTTTACTGGTGAACAGGGCTTGTGTCTGTTTCACTGAGAGAGGCACAAAGTGATAAAACAAGAGTCTCCTGGAAAAAAAAATTGCAGAAGCAGTTCTCTGTTTGTGGAGAAAGGGCTGGGTGTTGAGGAAAAGCTATGCCTCAGCGGAGCAGGCAGAACACATTTGCTTGTATATAGGTTATAACGGCAGAAAACAACTGTCGGGTTGGGCTTCTTTACTGTCTGGGGCTGAAACTCTGAGGTTGGTCACCTGACCAGCCTCTCTTCAAGTAATTGGGTGCTACTGTATGTATGTATGTATGTATGTATGTATGTGTCTATCGTCTACCTACATATTTGTCTATCTATATTCCACTTTAAATTTTTGAGGAAATATAGCTCTACTGTCTCATATTTTTTTAAACTCATGTCTTTCTCCAGTGATAAGTCATTAAAGATTTGGCTTCAATCTATTGTAAAATACTTTAACATTTTCTTTGAATACCAAGAACTGTGGCTTCCTGAAATAAAAGAACAGTTCATTTGCAGAATAAGACATTTTTCTGAAAAACCTGCCACTGTTCCTCCTGGTTTTTCTCTGATTGTGCAATTTTATTATTATCATTTTTTTGGGGGAAACACCTATGAAATCTTTCAGTGTGTCTCATTGTGGGTGGATCAGGGATTTAGATATTTACCAATCTATCACTCTCTCCTGAGAGATTATCATTTTTTCCTTTAAAGCATTTATTTAAGAGAATTTTATTCTTAGTTGATGATAGAGCCAAATCAATCAACCAGTTGTCAGTCAAACTTTACTCACATACATTCTAGATGCTCTGCCCTGAGCAGTCACCAGGGTGGGGAGAAGGCTGTTCAAAGAATGTAAATATCAATCTTGGTGTTTATCCTGCATCTTGACTTCCACTTACATTTATTAAATAATTAAACATTGGCAGATGGTACAAAATGAAGTGTTAAACTCCAAGCTTTTGATTACAGGTGAGGCTGAAGTGATAATGCAGCTGCCATTATGGAGAGCTCACTGTGCATGAAGTACTAAGCTAAGCACTTTGCAGTCATCTCATTTTAGTCTTTCATGTTACACAGGAGGAAATGGAAGCTTAGAGAAGACAAAGTGTCACCCTGCTGATGAGTGATAGACTCAATGCGCAAACCTTTTATCTAAGGCCAATGCTCATTCACTGGCCTATATCAGAAAAAGCTCCCAAAGAAGTGGTCCCTGGGTGGAGACCCAAAAGATTGTCGGGCATTCCATAGCTAAGAGGAGCAGTTCTGCAGGCGAGGACAAGGTGACAGGGTCTGGGGTCTCTGGGAACAGGGCCATAGCACATGCCCTGATGGGAGGGGAAGGGGCATGCTGGGTAAGGAGAGGCAGTGGGTTGGACCCAGAGGCGAGGTGTGAGGACAGTGGAGTGGGGTTCTGATAATACTGCTTTGCTGTCTGCTCTTTGAGCTCACTTCCCCTTGGTCTGTGCTCTGCTACCTCACCATTAGCTTCACACCTCTGCCTCAGGTCTCTGTCCAGATCGTATCTCATCTGCAGAGCATTCCTTGACCTTCCTATTCAAAGAGCATCCCATGACCACGCTCATTAACTTTCTTTAAAAATGGAAGTATAATACACACAACATACAATTTACCATTTTAAAGTGTACAGTTCAGTAGTATTTCCTGCTGTGCATTCATGATGTCATGCAACCATCACTACCACCTAGTTCTAAAACATTTTCATCACCCCTAGACCCACTGAGCACTCATCCCCATGCTCCCCCAACTTAGCCTCCAGAAACCACAAATCTGCTTTTTATCTCTACAGATTTTCCTATTTTGGATATTTCATATAAATGGACTCATATATTATGTAACCTTTTGTGTCTGGGTTATTTCACTTAGCATCCTGTTTTCAATGCTCACCCATAGCATGTGTCAGCACTCCATTCTGGTCAATAGCTGGATACTTTTCTGTTGTGTGTATATATATGTCACATTTTGTTTCTTCCTCATCAGTCAATGGTGATTTGGGTGTTTCCACCTTTTGGCTATTGGGTTTGGTTCTGCTGTGAACACTGGTGCACACATTTCACTTGAACTCACGTTTTCAGTTCTTTTGGGTATATACCTAGGAGTGGACTTGCTGGGTCACATGGTAAGTCTGTTTAATTCCATGAGAAACTGCCAAACTGTCTTCCACAGAATTGCATCATTTCACATTCCCACTAACAATGTAGGAAGTTTCTGATTTCTCCACATTCTTGCCCAAAGTTATTTTCTGGTTATTTTTATGATACCTAACCTGCCAGGTGTGAAGTGTGATCTCACTGTGGATTTGAACTGCATTTCCCTAACGACTAGTGGAATTGAGCATCTTTTCACACGTCACCATTTGTCCTGTTTACTTTTTATTCCCTTTATTTGGCTTTTTCTTTAGACATACTTTTTTTTGTTTGTTTGCTTTTTGAGTTGGAGTCTCACTCTGTCACCCAGGCTGGAGGGCAGTGGCACGCTCCGGGTCACCACAGCCTCGATCTGCTGGGCTCAGGCGATCCTTCTGCCTCAGCCTTCCAAGTAGCTGGAACTACAGGCACGCACCACCATGCGTGGCTAATTTTTTGATTTATTGTAGAGATGGGGTCTCGCCAAGTTGCCCAGGCTGGTCTCAAACCCGTGGACCAAGGTAATCCTCTCACCCCGGCCTCCCAAAGTGCTGGGATTATAGGCATGAGCCACCATGCCTGGCCAATATACGTAAGTTTATAACTTATCACTCCATATCACATTACCTTTTTATTTATTTAAATAAACAAATTTTTATCTGTCTCCTCCTAGATGATGAGAAGAGAGACTCTGTTCTGTTCACTTTTGCACCTCAGTATCTAGGACAGTGTTCCTCATTGTAGGAACTCAATATGTATTTGCAGAATAATTGAAGAACAAATTACGGTTGTCCCCCAGCCCTGGGTCTGGGACCTCCCAATCCTGCAGGTGGATCAGCAGTGGGGGCAGCATTGTGACAGCAGAGCCACAGCTGGTTCATATATTAGCTGGTCAATACATAAGGTGGTCCATACATCAGGGGGCCCATAAATCAGGGGGTCCATGTGGCAGGTGGTCTCTCCATCGGGGATCTTTACATCAGCTGGTTCACACATCAACTGGTTGATACACCAGATGGTCCATACATCAGGTTATCCATCCATCAGGGAGTCCATGCATCAGGGAATCCATACAGCAGCTGGTCCATACATCAGGTAGTTCATACATTAGAGGGCCTATAGATCAGGGGTACATATATTGGCTGGTCCATAGATCAAAGGGGTCACACATCACAGAGTCCATTCATTAGGGGACCCATACATCAGGGAGTTCATATATCGGGTGGTTCATACACTAGGGTGCCCATCATTAGGGGGTCCATTCATTAGAGGGTGCATACATCTATGTGTCCATCCATCAGTTGGTCCATATATCAGGTGGTCCTTCCCTCAGAGAGTCCATACATCAGGGTGTCCATACATCAGGGGGTTCATATATCAGTTTGTCCATACAAGAGCTGACTCATACATTAGGGGGTCCATACATCAGGGAGTCCATATATCCATACATCAGGGGGTCCATACATCAGGGAGTTCATACACTAGGGTGTTCATTAATTAGGGGGTTTATCCGTCAGGGAGTACATCAGCTGGTCCATACATCAGGGGATACATATATCAGCTGGTCCATTCATCAGCTGGTCCATATAACACTGCCTGTCCCTCCATTCCCAGACAATGCTGTCAAGGCTAATACATTATATTGCCCTTCCACCACCACCCCCCTTTGGATTATGGGGAGAGAGGCTGGAGCAGAAAAGTACTTATTTGGTTAATTGAGGCTTGAGGTAGTAATAGCCAGAGCGCAGGCGGCCACAAGGAGAGCAGTGGGAGAGACAAAAGGGAGACATTGAAGGAAAATCACCAAGATTAGATGACTGACTGGGACGATCAACATCAAAGATAAGTTCAAGTTTTGAGCTTGGAAGATTGGCAAGACGGTGGCACCATTAACTAGATATGGAGGTTGGAAATAGGGAAAAGGCAGGCTTGCTTTTTGTTTGTGAAGATAACAAGAGATCTGAGGTTGCATACCCAGGGTGTACATCCATAAACACTGTTGTTTTTGGAGCGTAAAGTCCTTGCAAAGTGCCCATTTCCCCATTTGTTTTCTCAGTTGTTATCCTCCTGGCTGGACATGCTCAGGACATGGCAAGCAGCTCTGATGTAGCTTATGGGGTGAGGGTAGAGGGGATAGGACTGGAGGGGACCAGAATGGAGACTCTGGTTTGAAAGTCAGAAGCGAAGCATAAAGGGTATCAATGGAGTTCAAAGAATGGGCAAGTTTCCCAAAAGAGGGGATAGAGAGAGAGCGAGAAACAGAGAGAGAGAGAGATCCAGCAACTGACCCGCCACCCACCTTCTATCTCTGCCCCTTTTCCCCCTTGCCATTTCCTAAAACAGCATAAAACTAATCCCATCCTGATTACCTGCAGCCCATGACTCTCTGAGTGAAAGGTCACTGGCGAACTAAGCCCAGATTTGCAGGAGCATCTTTGAGGACACTCTTGGCTCAGGCTTCCTCGGGAGCCATCACGGCTTCTCTGTCCCATCAAAGCCAGTCCTGCTCTGCCAGTTGTGTCCTTCCCACTCGGTGGTAGAGAATGGCCTCAGTGACACAGATGGATGATAGATATTGATCAAGAGAGCCCATCAGAGGGTCCTGGGAGGGGCAGCTGGGAGACAGTGAGGATGATGAGCTCGAGGCTGGCAGGAGAGAGCAGGTCCGTGGCCCTTGTGCACAGCTTGAGCCTCGACCCTGCATGTTGAGTCAAGCAAGGGTCCCAAGCTCCACCTCACTGAGACTCAGGACAGAAAAAAGTCCACTCCCAAGATGCTCACTAGGAACATACTATGGGAACTTGCCAAAATGTGTGAAAGTTACTTTTTTTTTATTTTGAACACATGGAAAGGGCTCTTCAACTTCACTGGGAATTTTCTCATCCAAGGAAGTGTGGGCTGAAATGTGAGTTTGCGAAGAAGGCGGATGTTATCTAGGATGGAGAATTTTGACTCAAGGAAAAAGCACCTAACAGCTAAAATCTCCTCCCACAAGCCTAGTGAAAACTCTAGTGAGGGGTCGATCACTGCCACCGTTTCCTTCTGGCTGTGGGCACCACCAAGGAGTTCATGTGTGACAACTGCATGTTGGGAACCATGGACAGCCTCTCCTTAGAAGCCTTCCACTTTGGGTATATAATAAGATTTTGTGCCTGGAGTCTTTCTTTCTTTTTTTCTTTTAAGATTGGAAAATATAGTTTATTTAGAAAGTAAATTGGAGAGAGAGAGAAGAGATTCACCTTCCCAAGGTAGGGGAGGAAACCCAAGCTTGGGGAAACACGGTGGCCATAGCTTAAAGAGGCAAGTGGCCAGACCAGAGTTTATCAAAACAATGGCCCTGGAGTCTTTCTCTCCAACAACATTCTCATCTCTCCATTTCAAAGCAATGTCCCCGACCTTAAGACTGTATGGTTAGCCCAGCCTTCTCCAATTCTGAGCTTGCATTAAGAGAAAGCTTCTGAGAGCCAAGTGTACTTTCCTGACACTCTGTGACCGCCAGCCCTGACAATGCTACCACTCTTATCTCAAGACAGGACTCTTGATATATTTCTGGAACATAGCTACTGACTAAGGTGTCTGAGGCAGAAAAAGGGCATTTTAAGATAGGAGTACATGTTTTATTATACAATATGGTCTTAAAATTTTTTTTTAAGTTTTTAGATATTTGTCTCTTAGGCATTTAAAAAGCAAATAAGAGTCTCATCTTCATTCTGAAATGGCCTGATTTCCTTGGATAGCATGTTGTCTGATTGCATTTAATCATTAATTAATTTATATACTTCTTCATTGAACATATGTTTGTATAAGCCTACTGAAAGCTGATGGACAATCCCACTTGGAGGGATTCACAAGGCCCTGTCTCATTCTTCAGTGTTAATGGGGAGTCGGGACCACCTGGGACTGGAAGTAGTCTCAGAGGAGAAGCACCCAGAACACAGATGTTAGGAGAGTCCCTCACACCAGCAGTGGCCACCCCACATCTAAGCCGCCTCCTGAGCGTGCCCAGCAGCAGTTGAGATAAAAATGGAGAGATCACAAGGGAAAATGTGTACTTTGCAAGGCATTTAATCTCTAAGAACTACAGTTTTCATCCACACTAACATTTGTGCTACCATAGGCTTTGCAGCGAAAAAGTTCTAGAACATGTGCACTCACCTTTTCATGTTACATCCTTCTCTCTTGTAAAGCAGCCCTTTAAAATGATAACTGATGTCTAGGCCAGGCGCAGTGGCTCATGCTTGTAATCCCAGCGCTTTGAGAGGCCGAGCCAGGAGGATTGCTTGAGCCCAGGAGTTCAAGATCACCCTGGGCAACATGGCGAGATTTCGCCTCTACAAAACAAATAAAAAATTAGATGGGCATGGTGGTGTGTGCCTGCAGTTTCAGCTACTCAGGAGGCCGAGGTCAAAGGATCACCCGAATACAGGATGTTGAGGCTGCAGGGAGCCGTGATCTTGCTACTACTCCACCCTGGTCCATAGAGTGAGACTGACTCAATAAATGAATGAATGAATGAATAATAAAATAAAATAATAGCTGATGTCTAAAGCATGTCGTCTATCATCATAGTTCCATTTTTCTGAAATTGTAGTGGATTAGAAATATTGGTGGGGGTTTTAGTACCAGAGGACATTTTGTCCTGAAGGGAGTGGTGTGTTTCTTCCTAGACATTGTCACTAGGAAACAAAAATGCTCAGAAGAGTTAGCAGAGCTAAGGTAATGCTGGTTCTGAACGAATGCAGAATATAGGATACAAAGTTACCATTTTGGATTTTTACACACACATTGGAAGATCAACCTTTGCCATTTTACACACAGTCACGTCAGTTAGCGTCAATGCTAATTTACCATAGCAGACAAAAGTAAAGCAGGATTTGGAAAGTATATATGAATTGTTTTGTAGCCTTACTTTCCTGATTCTTAATTTTTTAACTAATATTAAAATTAGATTGTATTATTTCAGCACATATTAATTGGAGTTAAAGAAAGATTTGAAGCAGAACATAGGCGGAGAGGAACACTTCAGGGGTTCAACGTTACAGTTGCAGAGCTGATAACAACATCATCGAGCCCTGCCTTTGTCTTCTTATTATCCTATTCAATACCAGCAATAATAGGAATATTGAAAAATGATACTAGGAAAATTGAAAAATTCACCTCTCCCATGCATACATACCCCTCTCAAAAAAATCGTTGCCAACTGGATTTAGCAATACAGGGCTGGATAGCACCTCAGTGCAAAGGGTGAGTTTAGGAATGAATTGATCTGGCTGTTCCTGCAATCTGCCTCTTTCTAGCAAGTAAGGTAACCTCTCAAATTCCAGTTACCTAATCTGTAAAGTGAAAACCATAAAAGCTCCTAGCCTGCAGGAATGTTGTGACAATTAAGTGAGCTAATGTATGCAAAGCTCTTAGCACATTCAATCAATGTTAACTATTATTATCACAGGTAACATGCGAATGGCAGAGTTGAGCTGCTGATTCTTTTTTTCAGCCATCCCCCAACCTGCCTCTCTTCTCTCTCCTCTGAGTTGAATAGTAAGCACAGTTCTAATGAAGTGACTCCTTTACTCAAAAACCTGAGATAGAATAAAATCCAAACTCCTCTAGCACTGCATGCAAAGCCCCTCATGTTCCCTTCCCACCTGCAACTCCCTGGGGACCTTGTGAGCTCTACACTCTAGGACCTCTGAAATTATTGTCCTTTTCCTGAATGAGTCGTAGCCACCAGGTCTCTGTGGGGCAGCTTCTTAGTTCCCTCATTCCTAGTGCCCTCTGCCTCCCATCTCTGCCTGCAGGCTAGTGCCAGCCAGAACTGTGCAAACTGGAGTCCATTTCTCTGGGTGTATTCCCATGATACTGTCTTTGCACCACTACCATTGCGCTGCCACCATCATGCCACCAGTCCTACTCTGAATTGCATCTCTTGTGTGATACAGCAAACTCCTTAAACACAGAAATCACATCATGTTCATCGTTGGGCTTCCTATGGTACTTTGCAAGCTATTTTGTACATAACTTTATAGCAGAGAAAGTTGGCTGAACCGAATTGAAAAGTTGACTCTAAATGTTTATTGTCAGTAGGTAATTACAGCAGCAATAAGAAAGGGCTTGTTTAGGATCGAAAGAATGAGAGAGATGTGTATGTGTTTATTCATTTATACAAAAATATGCAGGGTTTCTTTGTCTATTTTAACATTTGAACAGATATTTCCTTGTCTATTTTAACATTTGAACGAGTATTTTATTTTAACATTTAACGTATAATTAACACTTAATATCTGCTGTAACATCTGATATATAATGTTTGAAGTGCCTTCTGACTCTAAGTGTGTGAAATCTGAGTTATTGGCCTTTATCTTCTTACAATATCATTTTTAAATAGTATGGCCAGGATTGCTGGATCATGTGATATTTCTATTTTTAACTTTTTGAGAGACCATTATACTATTTTTCAGCAATCCCACTTCTGGGTATATACTCAAAGTCATTGAAATCAAAATCTTGAAGAGATAACTGCACTCCCATGTTCACTGCAGCATTATTCATAATAACCAAAATATAGAAACAACCTAAATGTCCATTGACAGATGCATAGTCAAAGAAAATGTAGCAGATATACACAGTGGAATATTATTCAGCCTTTAAAAAGTCAGAAATCCTGCCAAATGCAACAACGCAGATGCCACTATGCTAATGAAATAAGCCTATTACAGAAAAACGTATGCTGCATGATTCCACTTATATAAGGTATCTAAAATAGTCAAAATCATAGAAACAGGGAGTGAGATGGTGGTTGTCAGAGGCTGCAGGAGGGAGAAATGGAGAGTTGTTCAACAGGTACACATTTTCATTTACACAAGGTGAATAAGTTCTAGAGGTCTGCTGAGCAGCATCATGCCTATAGCAAACAATACTATGTTGTGGTCTTAAAACATGTGCTAGGATAAATCTCATGTAAAGTGTTCTTATCGTAACAATGACAATAATATCGTAACAACGACAATAATGGTAATCACCAGGACACTGCCAGTTAGAACCACAGGAAAGTGACCAGGTGGGAGGTGAGTCCTGAGTGTGTCTGGAGGACCTCATACCAGCTCAGGTTGGGCCCTCACTGACCTTTCCCAGGTAAAGACCGCAGTGGCGTCGGCTGATTATTTCAGTCCTGCTCTTGGAGTTGGAACGTCAAAGGTTTCCTGTTCCTCCTCACGATGTTTCCACATGTTTGTCAGGACCTTGCCCACAGAAGACACCCCCCCAATGTTTCTTGAGTAAATAATCATCCCTTATATTAAAGCAAAATAAGACAAAAATAATATTTTTAAATATGTTAATAACAGGACTCTGTGCTTGAACAACAAACTCACCATTTCCACCAAGAAGCACAAAACTCTCTCTATGCTAGGATAAATTCAGATTTTTTTCATGTATATAGCATTTATCAGATAGATTATCAAAAGAGCCTATCACTATCTAAAATTATATATATTCAAATATGTATTATACCTCTTCCCATAAAATGGAATTTTCATGAGACTAGTGATTTTTAAAAAATCTTATTGATTGCGGTCTCCATAGCACAGAGCCTGGCACAGAGTAAATGTTCAATAAATACTTGCTAAAGAGAATTGTAATTTACACTGAGAATTTAGTACTAAATTAAGTCTATTAGGAAGGGAAAATCATATACCAGTAAAGAAATTCTATCAAAGGGCGAGCACGGTGGCTCACGCCTATAATCCCAGCACTTTGGGAGGCTGAGGTAAGTGGGTTGCCTGAGCCCACAGGTTCAACCAGCTTGGGCAACTTGGCAAGACCTCATCTCTACAATAAATCAAAAAATTAGCCGGGCGTGATGGCATGCACCTGTAGTTCCAGCTACTTGGAAGGCTGAGGCAGAAGGATCACCTGAGCCCTGTAGGTCAAGGCTGCAGTGACGGGTGACCGGGAGTGTGCCACTGCCCTACAGCCTAGGTGACAGAGTAAGATTCCAACTCAAAAAAAAGAAAGAAAAAAAAACTCATTCTAGAGAAAACAAAGCCTGAGACATAATGACTTGATTGGATTTGGGGAGGTAAATAGAACTAATGGGAATTTTTACCCTTGACTTCTTTAGAAAAAAATGGAATGAGATGGAAAATGTGAAGTTGGCAATGAATCCCCTGAAGGTTTCAGAAATAATTAACTGAGATTTCTCTCTTTTACAATGATGTTGTAGGCTTCAAACGTAGGGAGTGAGAAGCGTTGGAACTAAGTTAAGGTTTCATTTTCCTTACTTTTAAATAATTTCCTTTGAGAGAGAAAGAATAAGAAATGAAAAGATTGAAAATGTAGAGGAAGCCTATGAAAAAGATCATAGAAAAAGACTAGGGGAAGGATAAGCAACAGATCTCAAAAGAGAATGCAGCTATCCTGGCAGGAAGTAAGTGAGCAAGGCCTTCAGGGGCTGTCAGGACAATCAAGCAAAGGAAACAGTGAAAACAATCCCATCCCTAAGGAAAGAACCTCAGACGCAATTCAGCACGCTGCATGAGCTCCCACAGCTTAAAGAGATCAGGACACTTCGGGGGCCCATGTAGTAAGTGGAGCAAGTGAGGGAGAAGTGGGTGGAAGTTTAAGGCTGAAGATTTCATGACAAGAAGCTCTTGGACAGTTGGAATTGTGGAATGTACTTAAAGAGAGTATGAGTCATTCCAGAGCCTAAAGAGGTTTTTTAAAATGATGGGGAAGTGTTGGGCGTTGGAGGAACTTGTCCTACTGAAAATCTCAGGAATAAGCCAGGATTCATTCATCCTTCCATTTGGCACTTATGGAGCATAATCCAGGCACTGGGGATACAAAGGCCAGTGGATCAGGCCACACCCAATCCCTGCTTTCTTGGAGTGTACAGATGAGCAGGTCAGTTGATCTCAGTGATGTGTGTATGTGTGTATTCAAGTGGGTGGTGTTGGGAGAAGGGATACAGATGACGAGTGACTAACCAAGGAGCCAGATCTACATGTGGTGGGGAGGGAGGGAAGTTAGGAGGCTTTCTAAGGAGCTGCACTGGAGTAGAGATCAGAGGGTGCCCAGGGGTCTGCTGGGGAGAGAGATGGGGGTGGGATGGAAGCATGCTTCTAGATCCTCTGTCCTATGGAGGAAGGATCACGGCACCTGCCAGAAACAGATGGAAGACCAACATAGCTGAAGGACAAAGAGTCAGAGGAAGTAATTTAAACTGAGGCAGGAGCAGTGGACAAAGTGATCCCAGGCAGACCCGAGGGCCACAGTAGTTATTTGAGGTTTTATCCCAAGAGCAGGAAGACATCACAGGGTGCTATTATGGGAAGCATGAGATGTAGCCAGTACCTAGACTCTTCAAATTACCCAAACTCACCCACCTGTGTGCCCAAACTGTTCATAATTTGACTACCTTTAATACTCAAGGTCTGGAAGAGGTGTGCTCATTCTCTCTGTACCTTCCTGGAGTAGATGCTCCTGAACTCTCAACATTTTCTCGATGCTCTTGAGGTATAAAGGTTGCCTGTCTGTATGCTCAGGAATCCTACCCTGTTTTTCTCTTTTGAGTGTTGGTCTATTTTCACGTTTTTATTTCTGAGTGCTGCCATTGTACCTGCCCCTCTTTCTAATTGGATAATACCGACGTGTTGTGGGAAGAAAAAAATGACAGAGCCCAACAAGTAAGCTTCTGTGAGCTTTGGTATATGGGCTCTGTGGCTCCTCAGGGGCGTTTGGGGTTCTCTCCTCGCTCCCACTGGTGCTCCAGGTGGTAGGTGGCTAGAGTCAGTGC
The DNA here is from genome assembly GCA_963574415.1 of Tarsius wallacei. Lineage (NCBI taxonomy): Eukaryota > Metazoa > Chordata > Mammalia > Primates > Tarsiidae > Tarsius > Tarsius wallacei. Next base: position 48,160 of record CAUYQG010108816.1, read on the forward strand.
CTGTAGGTATATGAGTGATGTGCTGTCGGATATGGTGGCCACGAGCCGCATGTGGCTATTTAAATTTCAATTCATTAAAATTACATAAAGTTAAAATTCAGTCCTTAGTTGTAGTAGCCACATTTCAGGTGCTTGAGGGCCACATGTGGCCAGCCAGTGGCTATCGTATTAGACGGAGCAAATTTGAACATTATTATCACAGAAAGTTCTATTGGACAGCAGTCTTAGACTATCGTGGATATGGTGATAGACAGCATTGTTGTTGATGATGTGAAACATCTATCTGACAGCAATTCCAGGCATGCACCAAATTCAGAACTGGATGTGGCCCTTCTTGTTCCACTAAACTTATGAAAATCCTGTAAATTATTCCTTTCAGAATTGTTATAATTACTGTAATGCTATTGAAGAAATGCTCAGAGATCTGCTATTTCCAGCAGAGAAACAGACTCAAGGCTAATTAAAATTCTACATTTGCTCACTGGAAAATCTGAGCTCTTGCTAGATTCACCTTCCCACAGTGTCTCCAAATAGACACAAGTCGCATACGCACCGCGCACAGCCTTAATCTATTTGAGACATTCCGTGACACCACCTGAGCCTTTGTCAGTTCATACCTCAACCTTGGGGAAAAGGTATATTCAGGAAGGAGCCTGAGATGGTGACACAAACAGATGCTCATTTTCTTTAAAAAAAAAAAAAATCAGCTCATTGAACTGATGAGCTAGTTATCCCATGTTCTGAGCTCAGAATAGCAAATGAAGAAGAAACAGATCGAAGATATTTCAGCTGGATGTTACATAAAAGTCATGTCAAGGTGTGATGAATAATGCATTAGTGATTCCTTGATTTTCATTATGTGCCAGCTTGAGAGAGGAATCCGTGCCTAGAGGCTTTCATAATAATAACAATACTAATTGCCTGTATGCACAACTAATAACCCCTGTAATGACTCAGCCCAGTAGGTAGCATTTTCCACATCTCACAGATGAGGAAACTGAGGCTCAGGAGTGGGGTTACGGTGCAGCAGGAGTCAAGCTCAAGGTGATAAGGCAGGGCAGCTCATCTCCCATGTTGTTCTGGGATGCCCATGTCTCTGCACCTGTGGAAGGCGGCTTAGGAGGACACAGAAAGGCAAGGTGATAGGAAGAGGCGACCTCAGTGGCCCAGGCTGATGGCATCTTTCCTGGAAACTTCTTCCCCGCTGTTCCCTCTGGTGGCTGTGTGGTTCTCAGAGAATGAACCTTGACTTTTTTTTTTTTTTTTTTTTAGTTGGAGTCTCACTCTGTTGCCCAGGCTGGAGTGCAGTGGCACGCTCATGGCCACTGCAGCCTCGACCTGCTGGGCTCAGGTGATCCTCCTCCACCTCAGTCTTTCAGGTAGCTGGAACTACAGGCACATGCCACCCCGCCAGGCTAATTTTTTGATATATTGTGGAGATGAGGTCTCACCAAGTTGCCCAAGCTGGTTTCGAACTCGTGGGCTCAGGCAATCCTCTCACCTCAGACTCCCAAAGTGCTGGAATTATAGAAGTGACCCACCATGCCCAGTCGGTGAAACTTGACTTTTAATGACAATGAAACAAAAAGCTTAAAGTAGCATTTTTTTCCCCCTGACTTGTGGACAGTTGACCACATGACATAAGTTTCAGAGAAGTTCAACTTTACAGAAACAAACAAACAAACAAACAAATGAGCAAATAGAAGCAAACAAAAAACCTGTAAGAAATCTCCAGGATGAGCAGGACCAGCCTGTCTCTTACTAATCTGGTCAGTTTTTCTGACCACTTCTCCAGGGTGACGTTCCGTCTATGGCCAGGCTGAGGTTGTGGGATGCTCTAAGGCCTTCCCCTGGAGAACTCAGCTGCTAACTGGAGTACCTCACCAATCTATTCTGGTGTCTCCCATGAGCCAGGCCCTCACCATCCAAACATGAGTGAGACGCAGTCCTTGCCTGTGAGGAGCTTGTGATATGTCCTGGGAGACACACAGTAAAGTAAATAATTGAAACACAGCAGGATAAGTGCTATGGTCCTGAGACACAGGAAGCACAAAAGTGTAATGAACAACACGCACACTTCTAGCTTTAGAATTCAAAGTCATGGGAGTCTGATAGGGATGCAGTCTTGGAAATGGGATGACAACAGAGCGTTGGGTAGAGCTGAGACGACACAAACAAAGCAACCAGAAAACTGGTACCTATTGTTAAGGCCACAGGGCCACTGGTAAGACTGGCCCAGGAAGTAATTTATAGCAATAGGTTAAAAAGGCATGGATTATTTCCCCAAAGGTGAAATTAGCTATAGTAGTTGACTAGTAAATATCTAACAGCAAAATGAGATGAGGAGTGAAGAAATGGGTCAGGGATCACAAGATCAAGAGGTGAGAGCCATGGTCTTGTCCATAAAGGGCAAAGCTGGAAACTGCAAGTTCAATGCAGAAGAGAAAAATAGGGTTGTGGACCAGTGAAGGACCAAGAGTTCTAGGGCACAGAGGATGGACATGAAGTTTTTTCCAGGACCAGAGGAAGTACTGAGAAAAGGATGAGATGATCAAAAGTACTTAGCACCACACTGCAGCTGGTAGTGCACCAGCCCAAATCTACCTGGACTGAAATCTGAGTCGTTGAGTCCACCAACCCACTCAGACAGTTAACAGAACTAATTTCTGGTGAGAACTAGATGTTCTCCTTTGCTCTCCTGGATGGGGGACTTGGTGTGCTTGTTTCAGAGAGGATGTGGGAGGAGGAATGTGCCTCCACACCTCAGCCGTTTCAGGGACAGAGAAATTCAGGCAGAAGATGGGGAATGGAAATGATGGGGCAGGCGCGGGCTACACCTGTGAGGTGTGTGGGAAGGAAGAAGAGAAGGGAAGAGGGGGTGGTTGGCTTTTCCAGAGGCAAGAATGGAGACTTAGCTGGGAGCAGTAAGAGAAGTAATTTCCTTCAATGAGGCTGCCACACAGACCCCCCGAGACTGCACAAGGGAACACACAGACAGGAAAAAAGCTCCTCCTTTTTTTGACAGGGAGGTGCACGTCCTCCACTCAGGAACACTGCACCATGGAGCTTGGGATCTGGTGTTCCCTTCTGCCTCCCATATTTTTTTTTTGAGTAGGAGTCTTACTCTATCACCCAGGCTGGAGGGCAGTGGCACACTCCCGGCCACCACAACCTCAACCTGCTGGGCTCAGGTGATCCTTCCACCTCAGCCTTCCAACTAGCTGGAACTATAGGCGCACGACACTATGCCCAGCTTAGTTTTTGATTTATTGTAGAGATAAGGTCTCACCAAGTTGCCCAGGCTGGGTCTGGAACCCGTGGGCTCAGGCAATTCTCTCACCTCAGCCTCCCAAAGTGCTAGGATTATAGGCGTGAGCCTCCGCACCCGGCCTATGCCTCCCATATTTCATAGCCAGCCCTCTGCTTATAGTCAATAAACTTTCATCTTGACTTCAATACAGTAATAACAAAGTAGGAAGACAAATTCCTAATGATTTCCTACATCAACCCCCAAAGAAGTTTCCATCCTGTCCTTTCTTATGGGAGCAACCCTCTGGTAGCAAGTCCCCACAGGCCTAGCAAAGTGCTGTGAGATAAAGAGAGAATTCCACGAAGGCCCCAATGTCTTTATTACAAGACACCCAAGCTCTCGGGGGAGGGTCTAATTATTGCAAGCAGCTAGTCGATAAACCAATATTCTGTTCAATCAAAGAGCTTAGCATTTACACTCTGAGTCTTAGCATTAGACTCTTGTGGAAGAACTTGGACCTCCAATACCTGCTGAATCTCTAAGCTATACTCCATCTCCGGGGCGTCCTTGATTTTGGTGATGCCAACCAGAGTTAAGCCCTACATATCAGAGTGCTGCTCCAATAATCAAAGAGAGTTATATATGAGTGACTGGAGCTCGGGATGTACTTGCAGGAGCTCAGAAATGCAAGGCACTGAGCAACTCTATAAGTTATAAGTTATAACTCTATAACTCTATCTAATCAGCATTGATTCAGCCAGCCGGTCAGCCTCTCTCCAGTTAGTTCGGCAGTCCTACAGGGGCCCAGCCTTGGGCCTTATGTCCGTCTCACACCTCTCCACAGGCAGCTTGTGTGTACCAGCGGTTCTACCAAACTGCCAACTGCAAATTAACCAAACTGATGTGAGTGCCCAGACGTGGATACTATCTTGTAAGCAACACTAATCTGCAGACATTAAAAGTTGTCATAGAATGAATAGGCCATTGGACTCCACATGGAAAAACTAGGATACTGATGGCGGGTTTGATCAATGTTTAAACCCTACCCAGTGTGAGTTGCCTCTTGCTTATGGCTGAAGGTAGATTCCTTCTCTTGTGTGTGGTTTCAGTGTCCACACAGAGAGCATGACTCCTTCATGCCTCAGAGCTGAAAAGGACAGTGAACTCCACATCGAAGACCCTGGTGTATTCACCAATTTTGAATTTCTTCCATAATATATTCTTTCCAATATTTTTCCCCAAGTTTTTGTTATAGTTAATCCATAATTTTTAAGTTTATCTAAAATATCTATTTTCTGGCTAAAATCCATGGCCTACTTAGAGCATTTTGCCTTGTTTTCACTTTCAGAATTAGCATATGTAGTTGACTTTCCTTAGGGACTTTTTACCACAACAGGACAGTCTATTAATATTTTTCAATAGCACCTCGCAAGGGTTAGCAGAAAAAGAGTGTAGCCTGAGTTGAAGTGGAGGTGCTCAGGGAGTGCGGGGGTCCCTTACCAGCTGCAAGACTTGGGCTCGCCCTCAGGCACTGTTCTCCTTCTTACCTCTGTAGTGTGTGCCTCAGCTGAAGGACAATGATTGCATCTCACAGACTTTGAGGGTTGTCACAGGTAGCCAAAGCTGGGAACATTAAAGCTTCAAGTGCCAAGCTCCTAGCATGCTGGCTCAATTGCTACTGTTAATCCTGCCTGCAGGAAGGAGAGTGCTTTTTTTCTGGAAGATCCTAAGCCACTCACTGTGTGAACTTCCTGACATGCAATGCTGGGCTTGTGTGCTCTGAGGGGAGGTTCTTGCCCACTGTTCCCCCAAATTTAGTAAGCTAAGAACTATACTTTGGCTTACTAGCTCCTGTTTGTAGGGCTTGGGGATTTGATGGGAGAATGGGGGGGGGGCTATTGGAATGGTTTTAACAATGACGGAAGCTTCTGGCTGCTTTGTTCTGCCTGCCACCATCAGCCAGGACTCGCGGTTCCACACCACCATGCAAATATGTGTATAAACTTCGCTGGGTTCCTACATATAGCGACTGCTGGACAAACCCTTCCCCATCCTCTATCTCCCCTCCTCTTTCCAGAAGATCCCTGTGTGTTGTAGAAAGTGAGTTCTTTGATTCTAGCCCTAAAGTAGATTGACTGTAGAAGTTGAATAGAGTTTAAAAAAAAGTTATTGCAATCATGAAGAAACGCAAGTCACTGATAATTTTTTCACATCTTTCCACCTTCCTACTTCCCACTCCCCTTTGAGAAAATCTGACGTCAGTTCCCATGTGCTAGTTCAACCTATCTTTAACTACCCTCTCAGTGCTATGTTTGACAGGAACTTCCTTTAAAGACAAATTTAGACAGAGATTCCATTATGCTATTAGAATCTCGTCCAGAATCACTTCTATTTTTGAAAAGCTTTTTGCTTAGCTCTGTTTAGTGATCTTTTAATTATGCCAAACAACTGTCAGAAATCATATTGCAAAGCTTCTCAGCAACGTACCAGTGAGTCGTCCTTAAGCCACCATATTGTTACTCCCCCAGAGTTTTAATGGTTTTATTTAGCCATGAAGGTGATGAGGAGCCCACGCACCTGTGGTCTGAAGAAGTCAGTGGGCCTGGGAGGAGATTAATGAGCTTGGCCCAGCCTGGCTGTGTGAGCCCAGCCATGCACTCTGTGTTTTCCAAGGCTGTGCCTGTATCTGGCTGGCATTTCTAATCTTGCCGTGGGGTTTGGCTCCAATTCCCTCCCTCGCCCCCCATCTTATTTATCAATAGCATGTGAATTAGAGCAGAAACTAATAGACAGACAACGAGCTAAAAGAGGCCAATCCTTCCACCTTGGGAGGACAGCTGTGTCCCAGAGGCCGGATGTTCCACATTCCCTAAGTGACTTAATTTTCAGTTTCTAGGGTCCTGCTTATCATGGTGTGATAGGACCTTTTACTGTATGTGGAAAGGAATTTAGGAGTAGGCAAGGATAAGATGTAGAAGGTTCATATTTTTTTCCCTTAAATATCTCTTCTACTCCCTGTCTCCTGGGAGCTATTAGTTGTGAAAATATTTTTCTCTGCAAAACTTCCTCAAGCAATCAGCGAGTAGGCAGACAGTACTCGAGATGAGTTTGGGTCTCGATGTATGCCTAGGGTATTTTTGTTGTCATTAGCTTTGGAAACAAAGGAATATACAGAATCCTATTGATCACATTGCTGGGTTCATCAGCTTTTTTGGTAATAACCTCTAAACTAAAGATGATAGCACTTAGTTACATAAGCACCTATTAGGCTGAGAAGGAAAATGTCAACATATTTTCTAGTTGTTGGTGAAAGTTAACCCGGTCATATATGGGCACATAGATCCTTTTAAATCATTTTCACAAACATAATTGGGTACAAAACAAACCAGTCATTTTGAATTTATTTCGAAACAATCATGCTTTCATGCATTGTGAATAACTTTTATACAGCAGAGCTGACGTGTGTGTGTATACGTGTGTGTGCGTGTGTGTACTTTAAAAACTTCAAATACAGAAAACCCTTGCTGTTTGCTAGACATCTGGCATCTGCTGCTCTATTCCAAGTGATTAACTCATCTACAATGACTTTTTACCCTGCTGGATAAATCAGACAGTGTCACTGGCTACAGTGGTGGTGGCTACTCTATATTCCATGGAACAATTATATGGTGAACTCTAGATATTTTTATCATTTTTATGTATTCCAGAAGGGACTTCCAGAAAGGTCTTCCAACATTTCTGTCCCTGACAGCCATTAGTGCAACTAAAACAAAAAAAAGTACAGAAGCAGCATCCACATTTCACACCCTCTGTCCCTGATGTTCTGCTGAGACTCGACAGATGGAATCACAGCAGTCGTTGTGCAAGTGACTGCCAAATGGGGCAGGCAGACCGAGTGGGGACAGGAGAGGTGCTGTTCAGACGCCGAACGATGATGCTCTTCTTGGGGCCTCTGCTTCCTGTCCAGTAGCCACTCGCTGACACACTGTGCTTCAGCTCCACTGGGCAGACAGAAGCAAGAGAGCCAGGATGCCCACCCTCCCCACCAAGGGAAGAAAGCCCAGCCCTTTCATTTCACAGAGGAGAAAACCCTGGTGCAGAGAGGGAAGATGACTTTATCAAGGATGTGGAATGGATTGCCGGAGAACCTGGTCTAGAATTCCAGTCTCAACTCCCAACCTGGTGCTCATCCATCTCACCCCCAATGAATCATTTCCATCATAAAACCTAGGAGGAAGTGTGACTTTTTGTCATCAGTGGTGTCTAAAATGTGCCCTGAAGAGAAAAAATGAAGCTCCATTTTGATTAATGAGCATTATTTTTGTCCGTTGCCTCCTTCCTTGGGATTCAGAACAGTTATCTGTGTGGTCTTCTTCTCCTCCGTACCATAGCCTGGAAACAGTAGATTTCATCTAGTTCCTGCCTTTAGGTCATTGTGATTCTGAATCTTGTTCTTTTAAAGAGAAAGAAATTGAAATTGAATCAGGGCCTTTATCTTGCTATCTCCCCAACTATTTTATTTAAAACCTGAACTCTTAGCTGGCTGATCTCCGCTTGCTCTGAGTAAACAACTGACTCAGGAGGCCTGCGGTGAGAACTTCTCCAGCTTGGCTGAGCCCATCCCACCCTGGGAAAGGCAGTGTGTTCTGGAACTCCTAAGCATGACTGCTTTATCCTGAACTTCCCATGGGGAGAATGATTGTCCTGTTTTCTATTCTAATGCTAATGATCTTCTGTCTTTGGGAGTTTGAAGCAGGCTCAACCCTCAAACTGCCTTCCTATTTGTACTTTTCACACTCAGCCTACTTTGCTATTTTCACCAAACCCACCTCTCCACTTTCACCAATTTTCAGTAAAAATTAACTGAAGTCTGCCAGATAAAGTGGCTCATGCCTGTAATCTCAACACTTTGGGAGGCTGAGGCAGGACGATTGCTTGAGCCCAGGGGCTTGAGATCAGCCTGGGCAATATAGTGAAACCTCATGTCTACCAAAAAGAAAATACAAATAAACAAATTAGCTGGGCTTGGTGGTACACACCTCCTGAGCTCAGGAGGTCTAGGCTGCCATGAACCATTCTCCAGCCTGGGAAAGTATGTCCCAGACCCTGACTCACAAAAAAAAAATTACCAGAGTCCAATGAGGTTCCAGGTACCATGCTAGACCTTTTCCAATAAGGATGCATAAATAGCAAACTGTCTCTGGGTGCGGTGGCTCATGCCTATAATCCCAGCATTTTGGGAGGCTGAGGTGAGAAGACTGCCTGAGCCCATGGGTTCAAGACCAGCCCAGGCAAATTGGTGAGACCTCATCTCTACAGTAAATCAAAAAAGTAGTCAGGCGCTGTGGCACGTGCCTTTAGGTCCAACTACTTGGAAGAGTGAGGTGGAAGGATTACCTGAACCCAGCAGGTCGAGGCTGCGGCGGCCGTAAGCAGCGTGCTGTTGCACTCCAACCTGGGTGACAGTGAGATTCCAACTAAAAAATAAATAAATAAATAACATCCTGTTCCCCACTGTTTCCCTTCCCACATTCAAGTCAGCTACGTTGGGCACCTATATGACTGCTAAAATGATATTGGAGATGAGTCTTCTGTCTACTGGCCCAGTGGCCTTGCTAATTCCATGCCCCTAAATGAGACATACTTTCCCAGTCATCAACAGCGTTACTGCTGAACAACCACAGTCCACCCCTGTGGAGAACTGCCCAAGAGGTGTGTAGCAACTAGTAGATTCCAAGGGAGGGAGGAGGAAGGTTCAAGGCTGAGTATGTTCCGTCCTTCTCCCAGACTTGCTCACTCTGCCTCCTCACCTGGAGTGGAGGGTGTAGAAAGAGAGGACAGAAGTCTGGAGCAGGACTCAACATCACCAACAGGGAACAAGGGTGTCCCCACCACAGTGCTCCTGTCTGGGAAGAGCTAGGATCCACCCCCACTCAAGACCCTGGATACCCAAGTCTAGGGTTCAGTCTACTACCTTTATTCCACTGTTCTGACAGGTAACAGCAGGAGTTCTTTAGCAAGAATTAAAAACCTACTTAAACCAAAAAGTGTGCTCTCTCTGTCTTTTTTTTTTTTTAATTAAGAGAGAAAAATGGGCAGGGCACAGTGACTCAAGCCTGTAATCCCAGCACTTTTGGAGGCCAAGGTGAGGGGATTGCCTAAGCCCACAGGTCCAAGAATAGCCCGGGCAACTTGGCAAGACCTCATCTCTACAATAAAGCAAAAATTTAGCCTGGTGTGGTAGCATGCACCTGTAATTCCAACTACTTGGAAGGCTGTGGCGGAAGGATCTCCTGAGCCCTGAAGGTTGACACTGGGGTGGCCATGAGTGTGCCACTGCAATCCAGCCTGGGTGACGGAGTGAGATTCCGACTCAAAAAAAAAGAAAAAAAGAAAAAAAGAGAAATGTCAGCAAACCTTTTAGAAAACCATTTCTGACTCCTCAGGCTGATCTAACTTCTTATTTTTAAGAGGTACACAAGCATTTTCAAGTCATGTGCATCATATTGGAAGGAGTTCAGATCCACTCATTTGAAAAGCTTGGTGAATCGCCCTATCACATATCCGACCAACCCATGAGCTGTGGGGACGTCTGATGGTTTAAAAGCGAGGATGCTGTTGTCAGCTGGACAAAGCACTGAACAACTTTTTTCAATAGTGGGATTGGATTTCCACCCTGGCTGGGCAGTAATTAATGATCAGGATTTGTGACCTGGCTCTCAGCTTGTGGAATTCACGGAGGAAAATCCAAAGCTAAGGGAACTGGCATGTTCCTAACAGACAGAACTTCCCATCTTGGACCCGTTGACCTCATACTGCAGGCAAACAAAAAGAAGCGAGCTCTCAACTGGACTGTCTAATGCAGCTCATTTCAACCTCAGTGGTAGCCTCTGCCTTCTGCCCTGTCAGTAAAATGCTCCCTTTGAAATAATGCCCTTCACAGCTGACATGCCGTTTACACGGATTTGCCCGCCAAGGTTGTGGAGGGGAAAAGTTCAATGTTCAGAAGAGTCAGACAATAAGTCAACTTTATTTCTAGCTATTTTTTGGATAGTTCATCTTTAATGCACTTTATACATGTTCATTTCTTATTGAGAAAGTCTCATTCTTAAAAAAACTTCATACACTTTTATTTTTTGGTAACAGTTTAATGCTAAGAAAATTTGACTAGTTTGCCCGTTTTCCAAAACATTGGTAAAGATATATAGAATTTAAAATTTTTTCCAACTAATTCAATTTACCATATAATTTTGATTGTTAGCATTTTTAAAGCACTCATTTAAACAAATAGATTTTTAGAGGAAGGACTGGATCGGTGTTAGAAGTTGGCTAAACGAAACGCTCTGTGACACCACGAATTCCTGCTATGCAGATGTACAGGGAACGCAGTGAGAATTCCACGGAGCAGATAACATCATCTTAAACCCATGGGCACTTGTAAATAGAATAAACTGAGTCACAGGTGATGCTAGAGATTAGGGCTCTCAGGCCAGTTGCAGAGTGACTGGAGGGCATTTTCAGTCACTCCTCACCCCCACTGCCTACCCCCACCTCTCCATGCCCTCCACCCCCACACACATAATTTCCTACATACATCTTTGGTCTTGAAAACAGTTCTCCCTCTCACTTCCTGGCCTCATAGCTCATACAGCCCCTCACTGGGAAGCCTTTCCTTCCTCCTATTGTGTGAGAGCATCTCATCCCAGTCGAGTAACTGTTCATGACCACACAGTTCTCCTGACCTCTGTCTTCTCAGAGTCCCTTCAGGACCCTTGCCTGTCTCACAACCAGCACATCTCTCCAACTCGATGGCAAATCTATGAACAGCAGAAACCATGTCCTTTATGCAGTACAGAATTGTTGAGCTAGAAAGAATCTCAGGGTAAGATTCCTTATTCTAACTTAACATAAGAATAAAATGAACAAAAGATAAATCTTAACATAAGAATAAAGTGAACAAAAGATAAATCTAGAAAGACTATTGAAATGTAAAGGCCAATACAAAATCACATGAAAACAGCAGCAAATAAAGCAGAGGGTCCACACAAAATTAGGCCTCAATTTTGTTGTTTTGTTTTTTGAGTCAGATTCTTACTGTCACCAGGCTGTAGTGCAGTGGCATGCTTGTGGCCATTGTAGTCTCGAGCTGCTGGGCTCAGGCGATCCTCCTGCCTCAGCCTTCCAAGTAGCTTGGAACGATAGGTATGTGCCACCATGCCCAGCTAATTTTTTAGTTTATTTTAGAGACAAGGTCTTGCCAAGTTGCTCAGACTGGTCTCGAACCCTTGGGCTCAGGCAGTCCTCTTGCCTCAGCCTCCCAAAATGCTGGGATTACAGGTGTGAGTCACCATGCCCAGCAAAATCAGACCTCAATATGCGTTCACTTTGAGGTGGATCATTTTATGTAAGTCTTGCTTTCTCCTCCCCACAATGTCCTCATTTGAGGCACGCAGACACCAAGGATATAAATCATGCCAAAAAGACAATCAAATTACCCTTCTGAAATAGAGAAAATATAAACACTGAGCCTGAATTCATAAAGAAACCAAAAGATTAAAACAAGAAAGGTTATATAACCGGAAAAAAAGGAGCAAGTGACTAGCAGGACACTCACCGTGCTAGTATCAGGATTGTTACTGTTTTTTTTGCTGGGAAGAATAGGAGGACAGGCCAATTTGGAAACTGAGTGAAAATATAAATAAGATGAACATAGATTGAGTGACTATGATTATTTCCAGAGTGCAAATAATTGCTATATGTATTCATCTGAGTTCTCCAGAGAAACAGAAGTAACAGGATGTATGTGGGCGAATGGATGGATAGAGATAGCGATATATGATTAATTATAAGGAATTGGCTCATGCCCTTATAGAGGCTGACAAGCCCCAAAATTCTAAGCGTAAGTTGGCAAGCCATATACCCAAGAGAGTCGATGGTGTAAGTTCCAGTCTGATGGACCCAGAAGAACCAATATTTCAGTCTGAGTTTGAAGACAGGAAAAAGCCAATATTCCAGCTCAAAGGCCGTCAGGCGGGAGTTCCTTCTTACACAGGGGAGTATCAGCCTTTTTTTTCCATTCAGGCCTTCAACTGTTTGAATGGGGCCCACCCACTTAGGGAGGGCAATTTGCTTTACTTAATCTACCAATTTAAATGCTAATCTCATCCAAAGACCTCATAGAAATACCCAGAAGAATGTTTGACCAAATATCTAGGCACCCTGTGACACAGTTAACTTGACACATAAAATTAACCATCGCACTATGTTTTATATTAAGTCAAATTGATTTACCTCTCTCATCTCACAAATTATAGAAGTTTTCAGATGATTTAAAATTACTTTGCCAATTTGCATGTTTCATTTCCTATGACTTAAATGTCCATCTTTCTGACTCATGTCTGACTTGTGCTAGTGCCGATGGACAGAAGTTTCATGTCATCCTCTTGTAAGATTATGGATTGAGTTATTTAAACACAGATTTGATGGCTATTCTTGAAAGTTCTTCCAGATGTCTGTAGACCCTACATTTTGGGGTATACAAAGAGCTCTGCTGTGCCCATGGAGTAGAACAAGAGACCCGCAGATATATTTGTTTACTTTTTGATCATGTAAAATGTTGTCTAAAAATCTTTTATCAAAACACTTTACTTAACAGATGCCCATGGACATACATATATAGACAACTGGATATGAGTGACTATAGAAACATTCCTTTAAAGAATGATTGCCGAGAATTTGATGGAGGTGGTAGAAAGGACACAGGCACGGGGCCTTGACTTCCAGTTCCTGCTCTGACTCTAGACAGTTGTCTGACCTTGGACAAATAATTGCTTCATCTATAATGACTCCTACAGGTCTCTCCAGTTCTGGAAATCTCTACTTTTGTAAAATTGGAGATTATTTCTTCCTTCTTCTCCTGGTTAACAGAAGAGATAAAAATATTACACAGATGGGGACAGGAAAGCTATGCATGTCTGGTAAACCCTGGAAATTTGCACCATTTGGTTCTAAATCCACTGAATCATTTTTGAAAATATACTTTAAATTAGGTTTCATATAACTTGATTAGAGAATGATACACATTTTAATTTAATGTTATTTTTTGCAGTTTGTGACATTCACTAATTATGAGTTGTCATAGTTTTCCATGCCAATTTTTTTACAAAAGAACCCATATCCTAAGGTATTAGATTATGTGAGAGCTTTTCTTAGCACTACCTGAAACTAACTCTATTTTTCATCCTACGGGAAGCTGGATTTGACAGCTAATGGATCTGTTTTGTTCTAAAACTACCATCTGTTCCAAGGAACATTTTAAGGTTTTTGTCATTACCATTATGTGTGAGATATAAATATATGTTCAAAATTATTCATTTCAAGAGAAAAGGTAAAAGCACAATTACACTTAGATTTATAAGATGTAATATTTAAACAAACGTAGCTGAGTTTAAATTTCAGCAAATTAAGAAGTTTGATATATACCCACTGACCCTTTAGCTAGACACACATTTGACATTTCTAATAACTGAAGGAGCTTCCCACTGCTGCAGAATCATAGCAATGTTGGAGGTTATAGTACTACACATAGTTTCCAAACAAGTGTCTGTTACTCATTCCAGGATCTCCTGTGCACCACATGCATGCGACCACTTCAGGGACAGATCTTAAAGAAACTGGTTTCTCCTCTAGTCAGAGGTATGTTAGTGTCTGCTGGTATTTCGATGTGGGGTTCTGATTCAGCTCTATGCCTTAACTTACCCAACTTGTTTATTCAACCCTTTCTTCAATTCTGTGATTCAATGAAGTCTTCCAAGACAAACTGACCAGGATAGTTCAGAGTTTTTATTATTTGTAATCAGAAGAATTCCTGTTATACAAAATATCAAAATGGAGTTGTCTTTGTTCTATGCCTTTATTCTTTATTCTCCAGTCAATCTGGTAAACTAGTCTGTGGTACAAGTTCACTAGGTGTCAAGAATGTTTTATGTCTCCTCCCAGGTAACATAGATGCCTTCTAAGCTTGACCTCAGAAGGCATTTATCTTTCTCTGGGAACCATGAGTGATCACCAGTGAGGAGATCTGGAGCAGAGTAAGGGAATGTTCCATTGTTCTTCGGTGCATTTGGTACATGGTGTAATTCTAGGGCTGCTCTGGAGAGAAGAGAGTATGCTTTCCTCGTTCCCTAAACTAAGACCAAGTGTTGGAAGACTCCTGGTGTCCCATGTGAGAGGAGGTTATGGAGCCAATGGGCAGCAGGTGACATGGACAAAAAGACTCTGGTTTGGCAGTTAAAGGGAGGCATGCGATGTGTGCGGGCCTGTGGTCTGGTGCTGGGGGAGCGCCCCTGGAATTGGATTGTAGGGGATGGGGAGGGTGAAGTGGGGAAGGGAGCATTATAGCTGGACAATGACCTGTAGAAAGGATGACAGGGGAGGGACCCAGCTCGGTGGAGTGGTGAGAGCAGGGGTGTCCTACCAAGTAGAATGGATTTATAATCTGTGAAGAATGATATTTTGATGTGGGAAGGATGTGATGGAGATAAGTGAATTTGACAGCGATGGCTTGACCATAGACTTGTCAACAAGGGTGGCATGATCAAAATGGGATTTATGTAAGATTATTCTCCAGGCTCAATAGGAAATCTAAGTGAGGAGAGAAAGGCCAATGGCAGAGCCCAGATGGGAAACTCTTACCAAAATTGCGGAAATATATTGGAGGGGATAGGTCCAAAAGAAACAAATACAGGACTCAGTGATGACTCACTCTTCGGGAGAGAGGAGGATGGGTTGAAGTCGACTCAGGACCTGAGAGGAACGTTCTCTCAGAGCAGCTGTTGGAAGGTGGGAAGCAGAGGAGAGAGGAGGAGAGCCCAATACCGGATCTTTAAGAAGAAAGAGGCAAGTCCTACTTTAAAGCTTGGTAGTTCTGAGATTTCCAAAAAAGAAAAGGATGCTGGGCATGGTGGCGTGTGTTTGTAGTTACAGCTACTTGGGAGGCCGAGGCAGGAGGATCGCTTAAGCCCAGGAGTTTGAGATCAGCCTGGGTGATATAGTGAGACCTTGTCTCTCAAGATTAAAAGAAAGAAAGAAAGAACTTTTTATTATTTTCCCCATTCAATGGTTATTCAAGCAAACCACCGGTCAGGAAAAGAATTAATTCACTGGTCTTCCTCTAGGAAACAAACTACTCAACTCAGGTAGCTCATTTAGGAAAGTATTTCATATGATTTTTTTTCCTGCCAAGAGATTTATATAAATATTCTTTCTCATTCTTGCTCTCTCTTTGGGGTAGAGGGATTGTTTTAAAAATTAAATAAATGATGAATGATGATTAGGAATTATTGTACATGCAAGTAAGACCTGACCTAAATTCTTTTTATAACTTATTCTCATGATCTGCAGAAACTGTTCTAAGTTTTAAGCAGGGGACACAAATGTGAAGTCCATATGTCTGGTTTTCATAAGTGCAGAGTAAGGTGTGTATATATCAGACCTATCAGTCATAGGTGTGACACACAGTCCCTGGCTCCAAGAAATTCTCTTGCCTACTGCCCTCTATACTTTCAGTAGGAGTAGCCATGTTGTGTCATGTGACCCAGCCTCTCAACTGATCGAAACCTGTTCAATAAGATGACCCCAGGTAGCCAGTCCATGACCAGTGACAGGAAGAGGCTTACAAAAATTTCTGCACAAACAGTGATAATGGTGATTAAGCATACCAAAGAGATTTTTTTTCTTGGAAATTTTGCTCCTTAAAACTCAAAGAATCCATCAAAACCGGTAATATCTCCACCACTCCAAAGTGCAATTCTAGGCCAGGTGTGGTGGCTCATGCCTGTAATTCCAGCACTTTGGGAGGCTGAGGCAAGAAGATTGCTCGAGCCCAGGAGTTTGAGACCAGCCTAAGCAACATAGCAAGACGCTGTCCAAATGTTTTTGGTTTTAATTAGCTAGGAGTGGTGGCACATGCCTGTATTCCCAGCTCCTTGGGAGGCCTAAGTGGGAGATGGGAGGATCACTGCAGGTGGTTGAGGCCGGAGTGAGCCTGATCATTGTGATCATGCCAACTGCACTCCAGCCTGGGTGACAGAGTGAGACCCCAACTCAAAAAAAACCCCAAACAAACAAAAAACAAAGTGCAATTTTACCTATCTATCTCTATCAGTCAGAAGCTCCTATAATACTAGTATTCTTGACCTACTTACAAGGTAAGCCAGATCGCTCACCCAGCATCACCAACAGAGGTGAGTTTCCCAGCTGTTTATTGGAATAGCCTCATCAGAGTCTGAGCACTAAAGTCTGGGGCCAAATTTTCCTCTACTATTCTTATATCCTCCACCTCCACAACATCAAATAAAGCTCCCAGCGTCAAGAGCACAAAAAGAAGACCACTGTGACTTTGGCCGTCCTTTCCTGATGTGTATTTAAGAACACCAGTCATAATCCTTCTCTCCCGAATGTTGCCGGCATCAGTCCCAGAATCAGGGCCACCACCCTCCTAAGCTCCATCAGGAAGAATTGCCTGCACAGCAGCTCTGATACTAGAGAGGGACAGACTGCTGTCCTATGGCCTCTTTACATAGTAGTGCAAAGGAGCCCTCTGGCTGTTGGGCAATTGTTAGAGGAGCAACTTGTCCAAGATCCAGCTCTTGCCAGTAATCGCAGGTGTAATTTAGTGGTCTTGAGATCAGATCAGAGCAGTCCTCTTTTCCTCAGAAGCAGTGAGGCCTATCATGGCTACTTTCATCCAGCCATTCAGCTGTTAGAGTGGCTGCTTCAACTGTCTTCTCAGGCTTGATGGGGGAACTGCCTGCTTAGCACTAAATGGCAGTTCTCTGATTCTGTTGTGTTAAAAAGAAAAAGAAAGAAAGAAGGCCTTCATCCTGCCCTAGAAGGAGTACAAAATGCCTTTCTCGATTCAGGTGTCGGCATCTCCACAATCCCCATCAGCCTCTCTGTGCCATGTGGGTGACAGTTTCAAGGTGAGACCCTGCCGAGTAACTGAGATTTGTAGGGAATAGGCTTTACATGCACACACACTTACACACACCACACACACTTTGTTCAGTTGATCAGGGAAGCAACTGGGATTTCAGAGGAAAAGCTATATCTGTCTCTGGTGACTAAATTAGAGAAAGTACGAAATGCACATCAAAACTACGATGAGATACCACTTCATACCCATTAGGATGGCTGTTTAACGAACAAAACAAAGTGAAATAACAAGTGTTGGCAGAATGTGGAGAAACTGCAACCTTTGTGCACTGCTGGTGGGAATGAAAGATGGTGCAGTGACTATAGAAAACAGCTTTTCAATCCTTCAAAGAGTTGAACATAGAATTACAGTATGATCCAAGTGTATAATGAAAAGAACCGAAAGTTACAGACTCAAACAGATATCTGTACATTTGTTTTCATAGCAGTGTTACTCACAGCGGCCAAAAGGTAGAAAAACTCAAGTGTCCTTCAACAGTTGAACAGATAAACAGAATATGGTATACACATACGATAGAATATTATTCAGCCTTAAGAAGGAATGAAGTTCTGGTACATGCTGCAACCTGAATGAACCCTGTGGCTCATGCCTATAATCCCAGCACTTCAGGAGACGGAGGCGAGAGGATTGCCCAAGCCCATGGCTTTGAGATCAACCTGGTCAACTTGGCAAGACCTTATCTCTACAATAAATAAAAAAATTAGCCGGGCATGGTGGTGTGTGCCTGTATTTCCAGCTACTTGGAAGGCTGAGGCGGAAGGATCTCCTGAGTCCGGCAGGTCGAGGCTGCGATGGCCATGATTGTGTCACTGCACTCCAACCTGGGTGACAAAGTGAGACTCTTATTCAAAAAATAAAAATAAAAAAGTATGTTAAATGAAATAAGCCAGATGCAAACAAGAGAGATATTATTATACGATTCCGCTTCTCTGAGGTATCTAGAATGGTTCATTGGTAGACAGAAAATAAAATAGAGGTTACCAGGGGCTGAAGGGAGAAGGAATGGGAGTTACTGTTTAACGAATACAGAGTTTCTGTTTGGGATGATGAAATAGTTCTAGAAATGGATAGTGGTGATAGTTGTACAACAGTGTGAATGTACTCAATGCTACTGAAATGTACACCTAAAATAGATTTTTTTAAGTGTGGAAAGGTAAATTTAGTTTGCTGAATTCTTTGTCAAGAATTCAGCTTAGCTTCCTGCACTGTCCTGTGACCGGGAGATGGGGGTTGCGGGGAGTGGATTGTAAACACACCCGCTTGCACCAGAGAAGACTGGACACTCTGACCGAGGAGGCAGGACTCGCTGGGCCTTGCAGTGGTCTTGTTAAGACGTTGTAATTCTAAACGTCTTCACATATTTCTCCAAGTTCAATCAAATACGTGTCCATATTTCTCCAAGTTCAATCAAATACGTGTCCATTTTTCTGTCTTCTCTTCTGGGCAAGTGAGTTCTGCTGGGGAGTGTGCCTTCTCCTCTCCCTGAGAAACCTTTTGTAAATGAATAAAACATGGGCCTGCAATTCAGCCTTCCCAGCCAGCCTGGAGTATGCCTTTTGTTTCCTTCTACCTTTGACAAGCATGATGGCTTTGCTCTCATGCTGACTTCCATCCTTGTGAAGTTAGGATAACAGGCTGTCTGCCGGTCCCATCTTGCTAGAGTTGAATTTAGACTCTCTGATGGCTAGCAATGCCGTGCTACCCACCACTACACATGTATCCTTATATTTTTCTAGCTGCACACAGACAACTCTTCCCAATGTCAACACACAAGCAGGAGAACGATGGCCAGACAACCTGGGATGCTGTCTCTGGCTGAGAAGGGAAGCCCTATGTATACATCTGGCTAAGTGTGACCCACAGTTCTGGAGGGGATAAGACATTGGATATCAGCTTCAGCTGTGGTTTCTGCAATCAGCAAGCATCTATACATTGTAACCATTTTGATAAAATAAAAACGTAGATGTTCTAAGTCTAGAAAGAAAGAACAGTCGATTTTCTGTGGAAGTACTAAATGCTCAAAAAGTCCCTGTTTTAATCATACTTATAAGACAGAAATGAAAGCACAAGCACCCCAGGAAGCATCAGGCTAAGTTCCTTTGTCGTCTTGTCCAAAACCTTTTCCTCGTGGAACACGTAACAGTGCTTGCCAGTAGGTGTTGTGGTGTGGTGAGGATGGCCCGGCTGGTGGGGGCAGACAGCACAGGACAGGTGCAGGGGTGCTCCTATGCCTTTTGCTCTCATTCTTCCCAGGGGCTTCTTCCCACCTCATGGATATTAGCAAAACCAGAACAAACCGCCCTCATTTCGAATGCATTTTCCCCTTCATGTCAGATTTTTCTGGTGCGCTGCTCTGTAATCTGACGACGTGATTCTGACAGGTTGGCATCTGCTGGTGTTTGGGGTTTGGCGTTTCTGATGTGACATTGGTTTCATTTTATGCAAGAATTTTTATTCAGAATGGATGTAGGTTCCCAGGGTGGGTTAAGGGCACAGCTTTGGATTGCAATCTAACAGTCAGAGCAAACCTTGGGCTATCTCTTTGCTGGCCTTTGGCCCACTTATTAGATAACAATTATCCAGTGTCCTTGGTATTGACATGAATATTAAATCCATTAAGCTATCCCATGGGGATGTAAAGTTATGTGATATGTCACCAGACCTACAGGCTTAATGAGAAGAGCATGTTTTTCCTAAACTAAAGTATTTTGAAAGCAATGTATAACCCAGCTTA
Organism: Tarsius wallacei; assembly: GCA_963574415.1. Taxonomy (NCBI): domain Eukaryota; kingdom Metazoa; phylum Chordata; class Mammalia; order Primates; family Tarsiidae; genus Tarsius; species Tarsius wallacei. The sequence continues at coordinate 68,140 of CAUYQG010108816.1, forward strand.
CACGGTGTTTCTCCATGGCATCACAGGGTAACTCTGACTGCACTGGACCCTCCATTACCAAAGCACACTTACTCCCTTCAGAGATCAGGGTGACCCAGTCCACTCCATTCTGAATTCCAAGGCCTTTTCCCTCATGGAAGAACAATATAGTTCCTAGAAGTCGATATGATTTCCAGTTTGTGTAATTAGAATTTGAATAAAATAATTAAGCCCTATAAAAACAAGTCTGGACCGAGAGCAGTAGCTCATGCCTATAATCCCACCCAGCAATTTGGGAGGCCGGACAGGGAGGATCACTTGAGACCAGGAGTTCGAGAACAGTCTGGTTAACAAAGTGAGACCTCTACCTCTGTAAAAAAATAAAACAATAAAATAAAAACCAGTCTGATGCGAGGAATGGAAAGGAGGTGTTGCTGCTTCTATTGAGAAAGCAGTCCTGAGTGGGATGGTGACTCTGTCATAGGTAACACCTCCACACGCCGCTGAGGATGTCTTCTACATCCATTCTAGAATCTCCTTCCATGTAGGGGTTGCTGGCGGCTGAGGTGAGCATGGCTGCAGATCCTGTTGTGTTTGCATGGAAACTTTCTCATGACTGGGTGGGTGCAGAGCTGTGCACTGCAGGATCCACCCTGTATGATGCAGAAGGGGAAATGGAGTCATCCTGGGCACACATGGAAGGCAGGCCCAGAGAGCCAGGCCTGCTCCTCTGAATATTCAGGCCAGAAAATTAGGCTCAAGGTACACAGACAGTACTCAAACTTGAAATTACTGAAACTTTCTGTGAGTTTATGAGATGGTCACACGACCTTCAGCTTGGCCAGCTGCCTGCTTGGCACCCTCCCATTAAACTTGGAAGAAATGGCCAAAGGAAGTGATGTCCCAGCCACAGGTACAACGTGTATCGATATCCAAAGGAAGAGTCAGGCAAATTTATTATGCTCCCGAGTGCCTCAAAGAATACTCTGGATGTAGTGTAAGAGAGCTGTTTTTTCCGTAGCAATCTTTGTCAAGTTTTCAGCACGGTTATTCATCGCTCGTCACTGGGCCAAGATTATTCTTCTGAACTCTAAAGGCCAGCTTTCACTGCCTTCTTCTCACACAGGTTTCACACACATATGCACATGTACACACACACAGTAATATGTCAGATTAGGCTCTGGAATGCCATGTTTCACATTAAATGAGAATCCTCTCCTTGAAGTGTTCTCTTGGAATCTCGTGCTATCTGGGTCCCCTGGTAGAATGAAGGTAGCTCTGAATATCCTGCCTTTGGGTTATGTTGTCTGAATTCTTTATAGTATTGCAATAATTTTAAGGAACTCCAAATACTTTGTTTTAACCTGAAAATGTACATGCTATTTGCAACGCTATTCTCTTGGGAGGTAGGAGGGAGGGAGGGAAACAAAAAAAGGAAGGAAGGGAGGGAGGGAGGAAGGAAATTACAATCTTGCTTTCCAGTTAAAAGTCTAAGTGGAATGGTCCTTCCTAAAATTTCTTAATCATCTGTTATTTCTGTGGAACCTTTTCCCTACAAAAAGCAAATGAATATAGAAATCGCTTTTCTCATGGTTCTCAACAAACGAGGGAGTTGTGCTCATAAGTTATATTTAGTCCCTGGAAATTGAAGACCCTTCTGGTGTGTAGAGAACTGTGACCTGCCAGGTGCTTCGAGTGTCTTTGCTTCACTCTCACACTAACTTCATGGCAGACACAGCATAAGAAGAGCCAATATGTATGCATGGTACTACTAAGTGGCTTCACATAATAGTTCATTTAGCCCTCATGACCAGACTGTGGTTTGTTATCATATAAGGACACTGAGGCTTAGAGAAATGAGGTGATTTGCCTAAAAGATGTACAGTAAATGACAGCATTGAGACCCAATCCAGACCTGTCTGACGCAAAAGCCTATGTGCTCTTCTTCCCCGTTATGTGACCTTCTGACAAGCAGGGGGACTGGGGAGCACTTTATATTCAGTCGAATTCATTCAGCTCCCAAATGGGGCCACCAATTACTTTGTAGTTAATGAGACTGACAGCATGAATGAACACGTGTTCCCAAGAAAACCTGTCCATGTCAAGTTAATACTGGGATTGACCATAAGCCATGACCCTCGAAGTTTAGTGCACATTAGAACCAGATAATTTGTTTAAAGATGCAGATTTCTGGGGTCCACCTCTGGGTTCCTAGCCAATTACACCTAGCCACTATTTTTTTAAAATGGCCCATAAATGTACTGATTCATACTTTCATAGATTGAAATTAGGACATGTCTAGTCTCAATGATTTATCTTGTGAATGACAGTTTTCATCAGGTATGTTGCCATTAAGAAGCACCCAATCTGGCTTGATGAATGAGATCTTTATGCATATAGACATGCTGTGGGAAGGCATGGACTTATACTGAGCTATTAGTAGAAATAATGTCTAATATAGCATGGAACATGAGACAACTTGTATAACCCGGAAAATGGGAACGTGAAATAAATACACATTACTGAGTGGTCATGGGAATTAATGATGAACTAGAGTTGCTCATGGCCTTTAATTTAATTACCAGGCAAGCACTTAAAATACTAGCCTCTGGTCACCTGCCTTTATGAAGAAGAGGAGCATATTTTGTTTTTGCAAAGCAATGATGTATTGGTGTCTGTAGGATCCCTTTTTCTTGTGTTTATATTTGTGTTTTAAATCTACATGTAATACATTTACCCTTCTTTTAGCTTGTAAATGCATTCCCTTAAACATAGTTATTAAGGCCTTAACATTGTCCATCACATGGCTGAAAATCAGATTTACCACCCAGCAAGTGCTTTGACATTAAAAGATTCTTGTCACCAGGCGCGGTGACTCACGGCTATATTCCCAGCACTTTGGAAGGCCAAGATGAGAGGATTGCCTGAGCCCATGGGTTCAAGATCAGCCCGGGCAACTTGGAGAGATCACATCTCTACAATAAATTAAAAAAAAAAAAATTAGCAGGGCATGGTGGCATGTGCCTGTAATTCCAGCTACTTGGAAGGCTGAGGAGGAAGGATCACCTGAGCCCAGCAGGTTGAGGCTGTGGTGGCTGTGAGCATGCCACTGCACTCCAGCTTGGGTGGCAGAGTGAGACTCCAACTAAAAAAAAAACAACAAAAAAAGAGATTCTTGTCCTCATGGTCCTCAGTCTGTCACCACCTTGGAAGTTCCTCACATGCTAGTGTCTTGTTCATACCACAGTTCCTTAGGAAAGCTGGGGAAAGTAAAAATGACAATAATAATGATGATAATAATAATATTATTGGGACAATATATGAGGCAGCAACAAAGAATTGGTAACTGTGAAATATTCTACATTTCTTAATGAATACTTCGATATATAAAATCCATTATTCCCCCATATTTAGGTATACCTACTGATAAATAGGTGGTCAGTCCCTGGTAAGTGAATAGGTGGTCCCTGGCCCCCCAAAAGATAATATTCCCTGAAAAAGATATACTGGTTTTGTTTATGAATAGCATCTGTTCCAAGATGTACAAAATTCTGGCCCCAGTGTATGCTGCTGTATAGAGAAGGAAAAAAAAGAGTGGATTTCATGCTACATCTGTGACTAGTTAGTTAGGGCAAACTCCAGGTGTCTGGCGGTTTCAGCAAAAGTTCTAATAATCACATTCCAAGCATCATGAACTATAGGGAAGATTGTAGAAAGATGGACACAAACAATGAAACAATGAACACATCCACTAATTTGAGAAACGAAACGGTGCACGCAGTTCCCCGCCAGCTTGGATACTGCACTAGATCCTCCTTTTATGAGGAAGCTGCTTCTGGCGCCCAGGCAGGGAGGGAGGCTGTAGGGATGGCAAGAGCAGACACAGGCATCCTGTAGGGTCTTATCAGGCCTGGGGGGTGGGGGACTAAACTATCAGGGAAGGGAGGGAGGGAGTGACAAAGGAAACATTGCAACAGTCACCTAGGGGCTTAGAGACACTGACCAATTGTTCCAGCTAGATAAGACACTGGGTTTGGAAGTTCATGGCTATTTTTCAACTATGACTGACGAAAGTCTGAATCTTCCTTGATTTATTTCTTTTCTGAGGCTTATATTTTATGTCTGTGAGTGACCTTCCTATAAACTTTTAATTATTCTCTCTGCCCTCTCTTATTTCTTATTTTCTCTTATTTTTCGATATGATTTGCTTTCAAAAAATTTGATTTTTGCAGATGAAACAAAGCACACATACAGGGCCGGGTGCAGTGACTCATGCCTATAATTCCAGCACTTTGGGACGCTGAGGTGAGAGGATTGCCTAAGCCCATAGGTTCGAGACCAGCCTGAGCAACTTGGTGAGACCTCATCTCTACAATAAATTAAAAAATTAGCCAGGTATGGTGGCACGTGCTTTTAGTTCCAGTTACTTGGAAGGCTGAGGCGGAAGGATCACCTGAGCCCAGCAGGTCGAGGCTGAGGCAGCCGTAAGGGTACCACTGCACTCCATCCTGAAAGTGAGTTGGGTGAGACTCCAACTCAAAAAACCCCAGAAAAACAAAAAAACCCCACACATGCAGCATGCCATCTGCTTGATAGACACAGGTATCATCTAGGTACAGAAGAGACTTGCCTAACTAATAGAATTTGAAGGCGGTAAACTGGGTTTAAGAGAGAACATGGAAAAAGCAAAAATAAAACCCAACCAATGTAAAATAAATTGACCAAGAATTCAAGAAAGCCTAGATATTTTCTGAAAGCCCCGGATATTTTGTCTTGTTCCTTTGGTCACTCCCTGGCTCTCAGCCAAACCTTTGGTCCCCACTCGTATGGTGAGTAGTAATTACTCAGAACTTCTTCAGTGTGAGCTGAAGCCACCATTCTTACTTCAGAGATATCCAGCAATTGAATTCAGCAGACATGTTTCATCTTCCTGCCCAAAGGTATGGTCTAGGGTGCTCGGGTCTTAATTTATAAAGGTGATTGAGTAATGATATCTGAGAAGTCAATGCCATTGAAAGAAAAGATTAAAGTTATTCCTGGTTCCCCTGGCAACAAAAAACACTTTAAGCCATGCTGGGCCGGGGAGTGGGAGGAAAGCACCAGTGTCCATCAGGAGCGAAGGAAAGGCTTGGCCTCAGCCTTCTTTGGGTTTTCTCAGGAAAGGCAGGGTGAAGCAAGGGAAACCACTTAGGACCAGCTAGTTGCAATAATTCCTGTGGGCTTTGGTACCTGGCCCTGGTTAATTTCAGGCAGGGAAAACATTGGCTTGCTGTGAGAGTGAGGTAAGTCATTCAGAATGAACTCTGCCTCACAGGGGAGATGTGGATTGCCTTGGCCGCTGGTTCTTCCTGTGATTAATGGATGCCAAACAGACAAATACAGAATCTAACGAAACCCAGACAGGGAAGGCATGGACCGTGCCTTCTACCAGGAACTCAGGACCTAGTAGACGAACCATATGCTGGCAAAGCAAACCCCAGGTATTCCATGGTAAGTGCTACACTGCACAGAAGCTTAAACAAATGAGATGTGAGTTTGAGGCAGGCTGACAAATCATGACATGGGAAGTTTCTTTCATGGTAGATTTACCTCCTCTTCAACACTTAATTAGAATGACTACAGGCATGCTCTGCATAAGGATGTTCCGGTCAACCATAGACCACACATGTGGTGGTGGGGTCCCATAAGGTTATAATACCGTATTTTTACTGTACTTTTTCTATGTTTACATATACTTAGATACACACAGACACCATTGTGCTCCAATTGCTTACAGTATTCAGTACATGCTGGTCATGGTGGCTTACACCTATAAACCCAACTATTTAGGAGGCTGAGGTGGGAGGATTGCTTGAGCCCAGAAGCTCAAGACCAGCCTGGACAACATAGTAAGACCCCTCATCTCCAAAGAAAAAAATCAGTACAGTCACATGCTGTACAGGTGTGGAGCCTGGAGCAATAGGCTATACCACATAGCCTAGGTGTGCAGTCGGCTGTACAATTTAGGTTTGTGTGAGTTACTCTAGATTGTTCACACAACGAGGAAATCACCTTATGACCACTTTTCAGAGCATATTCCTGTTGCTAAGCGACACAACCTGTCAATCACACAACTGGTTTAATAAATACTACCCTTCTCTACATGGGAGGACGTAAGTCAAGGCCTAGCCGAGTGCCTGGCACAAAAGAAATATGAGCTGAACAGTAATTCTCACCTTTCCCTCCCCCTTTGGTATCATCTTTGTGTTGCTAGCCATCACTGGTGTACTAAGAGCCTGCCACATCATTCTTTCCCCAAATAGAGGCATTCTATCTGCAATTAGTGTTGGTAATCAATTTGGTTCATAGTTCATCATGTATTTCTCATTTTTAAAATAAAAAAGTCACATAGGGTTAAAAAATAATACTTGGGTTAGTTCTGATTGATTCTTGGTCAGCTGGTGTGTGGTAGTGGGAGTGGCACCCCAGGGGTGCCCACATCTGGACCACTCTGGTACTGACCACATCTCCATCTTCTTGAAGACACATTAGCTTCTGCCGGTACCAGCAGATTCCAGCCAGCCACTGCCATTCCCAGGAGGGCAGCGCCACTCAAGGCTTTCCTCATAAATTCGGCAAAAGATTGTATAGACTGCAGGCAGGAGGAAGCTTGGAATGTTCTGTCTACCACTAGCAAACAGCAGCTCTTTGCTATGGAAAGGAAGACAGAGGAGATGGTTTCCATTAATGGATAGCTTTATGTGGGAAAAGCTGACACAAAGATAGCAAATACTTAGCAATGCTTTTTCTCTTGCAGTAACTATGTGGCATCAATCTTCTTTGAGTGAAGATATATGGTTGAATATGTTTGTTCTCCTTTTCTTACTTAATTTTTTGTTGAGCTGGGGTCTCACTATGTTGCCTAGGATGGTCTCGAACTCCTGGCCTCAAGTTATCTTTCTGCTTCAGCCTCTCAAAAAGTGCTGGGATTATAGGTGTGAACCACCATACTAGGCCTGTTATCCTTTTCTTAGTCCCCAGTGTGTAGGTTTTGTTTTAGTTAGTGCCAAATCTTCTAAGTCAACAGTTAGTAAACATTTAATGCACTTGACTCACGAAGGACATTGCAGTGTGCCTCTTCATCATCAGTGATGTCAATGACGACTGTGTGTGCAGTGTGTATTATGTGCCAGTCATATTCTGCTCTTCACATGTGTCATTTCTATTTCTTGTGCTTCCTATGTATAAGAGTCATCTGGACGTTTACTTAAAGTACAGATTCCAGGACCACAACCATATAACTTGAAAATTCTGATTGTGTTTCTTTGATGAGGCCCAGGAATCTGGCCTTATGTAAATTCTTCTACCCACTCCCGCCCTCCCCCACTGCCCTCTCCTCATTGATCCTGAGTAGGTGGTCCATGCAGCAGACTTTGAGAAACAGATTTCTAGTGGCATCACATGGCCAGGGAGAGCTGTCTGTGCTACTCAGGTCTCTCAGCCGCTTCCTTTTTTTTTTTTTTTTTTTGAGTCAGAGTCTCACTGTCATCCAGACTGGAGTGCAGTGGCACACTCGTGGCCACTGCAGCCTCGATCTGCTGGGCTCAGGCAATCCTTCCACCTCAGCCTTCCAAGTAGCTGGGACTACAGGCATGTGACACCATGCCTGGCTAATTTTTTGATTTATTGTAGAGCTGAGGTCTTGCCAAGTTGCCCAGGTTGGTGTCAAACCCGTGGACTCAGGCAATCCTCTCACCTCGGCCTCCCAAAGTGCTGGGATTATAGGCGTGAGCCACTGCACCCAGCCCATCAGTCTCTTCTTATAAAGCCACTAGTTCCCTTCCATGATAACTCATTCATCCATTAACCCAGCAACCCATGAATCCATGAATGGATGACCTCGTTTATGAGGACAGAGCCCTCATAATCCCATTGCCTCTTAAGGCCCCACCCCTCCATACTGCCACCTTGGGGATTAAGTTTCAACAAGAGTTTTGAGGGGGAAAAATATGCAAACCACAGCAGATGGATATGTCAAATATCATGATTCGATCATGACAGAATGTATACATGTATTGAAACATCACACTGTACCCCATAAATATGAACAGTTATTATGAGTTAATAAAAAATATTAATTTTTTTAAAAAGAGCATTAATCTTTTAAAAATTGAGTACACATAGTATTTTTATAGACTGAGAAAAGAAATAAAAGAAATAAAAGAATATCTAAATCAGTAAAGGGAAACCCTGATATAGTTGTCAGAGAAGGGTCCTAGAGAAAGATGGGAGGGGTATTGTTCTAGATCCTTGAAAACGCAGTAAGTTAAAGAAATAAGGTCTCCATCTTTTATTTTTTTTCTTAAGCAGGCTGTTAAGCATTCTTTCTCTGGTCATTGCACATCTGCCCGATGACTCAATAATCCAAGTTCCTTCCTGAGTCTGTGAAATCCCTTCTCCAGGACTCAGAGGAAGGTGGGGACATTGGGCATCCGGGCTGGGCCCCATCACAGGTTTCCAGAGCTGTGCTAGCTTTCTATCAGCATCGTGCTAAAGGTTGCATTCAATCATACATCTCACATCATACAAACGACAGGGATTTTGTCCTGTGTTTAACTCTTCCAAGACCAAGCAAGTGGGAGAAAGGGACCCATGCTGTAGACAAGTGAGTGCATGGTGATTAGGGGATGAGGACTTTGGGTTGGCTTCTCTCATCTCCCATGTCTATTATGGACTGGTGACCAGCATGGAAATTGGTCCAGTGGATTATCCTCATTACCTTTTATCTTCATTTATCTTCCAGCATTTATAATCAGACAATCACCCTCTCTGTAACAGGCATCTTTCAACCTTATACTCCTTCCTCTTGGTAATTTTATTTCCAGATCTTCAAAAGAAAAGAAAAATTTCAAATTTCTCTTTGGCACCAGTTTCGTCACCATGTTCTCTCCCCATTTTTTCATTTGGCTTAATCATTTGAAATGGTCTTAGTCATGGCTGGAAAGTGTTTGATCAAGGCTAGTGATAGATCCATGCTGAGGAAAGAGGGAAGTCAGACGTTTTGAAGGAGGTTGTCATGATAAAGAGCCGGGGTCCAGAAAACACAATCATCTTTGAAACTATGAAGTCATCGTCTTAGGCTCTCCAGCATTCCTCTAATGAAATATGCATTTGCTAGCCTTTCTGTTAAAACACAGTTCCTGATTAAACTTGATTTGGTGTGGCTTAGCTTAGTCCTTAGCATGGCATCAGTGTTGTTTTCCACTGCAACTCTATAGCATTTGAGGTACAATGTAGAATTTTGGTGAGGTTGTCCCAGAAGCCCAACAATATGACATTGTCTTGGGGGAGAACAAGTCCTAATCTCAGTTCACTGACTGATACATGATTTTGTGGGAACATTTGTCTACATAAGTGTCTGCACAGTGCTGGGCACATGTAGGTGTCCAACAACAAAGTGCTATCATCAAATTGGCAATTCGAGGAGAAACAGGAGTTCTATAATATCATTAAAGCAATCTGTCCTTGAAGGATGCTTTTATGACAAGAAGCAATATCACTGCTGCTAATAACTATGACTCTCCAGAAGAACTTCCTGCATTTCCTTTTTCTTTGCTGCTTTTTAAAAATGTTTTTCTTACCCCATTTCTCCAGCCTGGAGATGATGTCCTTTACTTCTCTGTCTTGCCACAACCCACCTATCCTTCAAGGTGTTCCCTACAAAGTATTCCCTGGTGGCTCCAGCTCCAACAGCACTAATAATACAAGTGCTAGTTGTGGTAGCTACTGTTTTATGCATTCTTATTGTGTACCTGGACTATGCCAAGTGGTCATTTAATGATGTGAGCACTGCCATTATCCCTATTTTGGAGAGGTGATTGAGGCTTCCAGAAGTAAAGTAACAGTCTTCAAAGGTCAGGAGCAAACAAGACCGAGACCCAAGCTACCGGGCTCTTGGGCACCTGCTGGTGCTATGTGCTTCCACTTCCCCACCTGGCACCTGGCTTCCTCATATGCACTGTTGACAGTTCACAACATAGCACTTGAATATGTTGTTCTTTCTTTTCCAGCAGTAGTGGGTTTGTCTTTTTTGCTCTATTGGTTTATATTCCTCTACTAACCACGAGGACCATATAATCTAATAGAGCAAAAAAGTTCACTTTGTTTTGGTGAATCAGAGCAAGGGTCTTATGCCAGATTCTGCAACTTGCTATCCGTGTGCCTTCCTGAGTCCCAGTTTCCTCATCTGTAAAGTGGTGCCCACCTCATTAGACTGTGATGAGGATTTTAAAAAATAAGGCATAGGAAGGGCTCAGACATGGTGAAAGTGAAAGTCCTAAATTATAATTGGTGTTTTGACAGCAAGCATAGCCTTAAAATCTCTTAGTTTTCTGAAAACTAAGATGCAGGGACACCCATTGGCTATGCCATCCATTTTTGTCTTGGCCTTGGGTTAGCCATCACTCCCTGCCACTCCCCAACTCACTGGCAAAGTTTATCGTTTTATATCTTCTGTCTGCCTTCCAAAGTACAACAACTTTTGCCCCTTAGCTGACCTGGGAAGCAGTCTCATCTTTCTGCCTTTCTGATGCTGTTGGAGAAACATGGAGTGGGTTTGAGGTCAGAAAATAATCATTTTGGTCTGAGTTCTCCTACTGACTGTGACTATGTGGTCCCATTCAGTTCCTCTTCAGCAAACACTAAGCTGTTGTCACCATCCTTGTTTTCTGCAATTCATGCCAGCAGTGTGTGGGTGTGTTTGTGTGTGTGTCTGTGTAGGTGTACGGTGTTCCTGTATGTCTGTGCTTTATGTGTGCTTTTGTAAATGTGTGAGTGAGTATATGTGTGAGTATGTTTGTGGGGTCTCTGTGTGTCTGTGTAAGTTTGTGTGCATCTGTGTGTGACTGTATGAGTGTGTTTGGGTGTTTGAGTGCATTTTTGTATGATTGCAAATGAATGTGTTCGTGTGGATGCGTGTGTGACTATACATGAGTGTGTTTGTATCCGTGTTTGTGTGTGAATGCATATATAATGTTTGTGTTTTCTATATATCTGTATGACTGTGCATGTGTGTTTAGACATTCACACAGGGTTGATGTAGCCCAAATCCAAGTGACATGAAAAGACAGGGGAGGGTGGCCAGCCCACCTGCACCTCCGTGCCACCTACCCAGGCAGACCCTGCTTATCTGGCTACTGGCCTGGCTACAGCCCCTGCTCAGAGAGAGCAGGAGCCTGGAGACAGCTTCGACGGTGGGCGGGGCGAGTCCGGGCGGTGGGCGGGGCGGCGGCTCTCCGGGCATGCTCGGCCGCGGCGGCTGCAGGCGGGCGGGTCGCAGGTCCCCGGCCAGCCGGAGCCGCGGCGGTGGCGCGGGGCAGCATGAGGGAGCCGCTCGGTAAGTTCCGCGTGTCTCGGGCTCCCGATCCCACCGCCCATTGGACCCGCTCCTAGAGCTTTGCAGGCCTCGCCCGGAGCCCCCCACGCTCGCCCCAACTTCTCCAGCGGGACGCGCTCCGGTCCGAGCCTGCCCGGCGTTGGGGGATGTTCGCACTCGGGTCGTGGCCCCGAAGCCCCCGCCGGGAGCCCAGCCCCACAGCCGGGCCTCGGCGGCCCCAAGCTCGCATCTCGGGTGGGAGCGCCTGCTGGGGGGAGGGGGTTCCTCACCCCGAGGTGTCCAGCCCGGACCGCGGCGGGCGTTGGCGCTCTCGTTGCCCCTTAGCGCAGGGAGGGTCCCGAGGGCGGGGGTCGCTCGCTCCCCTCCCGTATTCGCCGCCACTGCCCGGGTCCGGCCCCGCCCTCTCCCCGACTTGGCGACCTCTCCACCCGGGGGCTGACAGCCGCCGCTCAGGGCCTCAGAGGTCCCCGGTTCCCACGGCGCCCGGCGTTCGGGACCTGCCCGCGGGACGCTGGGCTCCCCGCGTCCCCGCTCCCCGCCGCGCCCCGCCGCGCCTCCGCCCGGCCCTGCGCCCGCCGCCTGCGGTCTGGGCTGAGGATTAGGCGCTAATCGCGCTGCCTCCAGCAGCACCCGGGCGGCCCCGCTGCCTGTGGTGGGAGGAGGCGCGAGCCCCGCCCGGGAGTGCTGTAAATCCCGCTAAGCAGCTCGCATAGAGGCTCCGGAGCCCGCCGGTCCGCCGGGGTCTCAGCGGTCGGACCCCCGCGAGCATCCTCCGCTCCCTACACCCCCATCAGTCAGTTCGCCCCAGAACGACAGGGCTTGCCCGGATGCCCTGGCCACAGCAGGGCTCAGCGCCAGCAGCTAAAGGCGCCCTCTCGCTCTCTGTCACTGACGAGAGAAGCGAGCGCCTGGGATCCTTAGGGGGGCTTGAGAAGAACTGTGATTTCACTACTGGGGAAGAAAATATAAACGAGAACTTGAGGCCGGCACGACCTGGGCACGCCCCAGTGTTTGCTCACCCACGCTCTCTAGGAGCAGAGGACTTGGGGAATTCATTTAGGCAAATCACCCCCCAACACACCCCCCCCTTCTTGCCTGCATCCCTTCACCCTCCCTCTCCGTCCCCCATTCTAGCTGCCTGGTCTTGCCTTGGAGAGGGTGGGACAGCGTGGACCACACAGCTCCCAGGGTTTCCAGTTTAATGTGATGTTTCTCCCTCAACCTCATGGTTTCCTTCTCTGGCTTTTTGTCTTTTCAGATTTACAATGCATAGACACCCCAGGGGTGAGGGCGGAGGTTGGAAGATGGGGGGTCTTTTGGGAGGGGAGTGGGAGGTGGGGTTCAGGCCACCAGAGGTGCTTGGCAAAACAGGCAGGCTCAGTAGTGTTAACTGTGTGGTCACAGCCCTTGCAGGTAAAACTGTGGTAATGTCAGGTCGTTTTGGGACTTTAAAATGCCGGGTTAAGAATGTGTACATGTTTTTGGAAATCATACGTAGGTTCTGTATCTTGGGACTTGTGTTGGTGTTCATGGGGAATTGGGAGTTCAGTAAATTCGCTTGGTTTTCCATTATGTTCTCTGGCTTTGGACTTTATTTACCTTGATATTAGGTGTCTAATTCTTTGTCATGAGCTGAACAAGCTTCCTGAAGGTCTCTGAGTGTTACTTGGGCAGGCAGCTTGCAGCAAACTGTTTTACTCCGGCAGGAGTGGGCGAGCAAATATTTGTTGAACAGAGGCCTTTAATCTACTGGGCCTTCCTCCCGCAAAACTTCACCCTCTGCTGCAGACGCTAGAAGGTTGGGCCCTTGGTAAGCCCCAGAGATTTAGGGAGATTGGGTGGGTGAAAGAAGCCTGTTTCAGGAAAAAAGAAGTTTGTTTTTCCACCCCCTTGGAACATAACTTGAAATGCCTGTGTCTACATGCTCGAGGGCTTTTTAGGCTTGTCAGAGTCATCCAGTAACTCATCCAAGTGGCCACAGATTCCACAGGCCTATGGTATATTGTTCAGTGGCTCTAAGATGTAGCTGAGAATTGGAGGGACACAAGGAAAATGCAGAAAGGCCAATTTTTCAGTTGAAAAAAAAGCAAATATGAAAAGATCCCTGGGGTCTTAACTTTGAAATGCAATTTAAGAATAAATCCTAGAAGTACTCTAAGAAAGCCCAGGAGGCTGTGGCTCCCCCTGGGTCCTCGCTATCCTTGCTGAGAGAGCCCTCTAGTTTGGGAGGACAATAAGCACCAGTCATCCTTAGGAGTCCAGAGCCTCTCTTTTAATGAGCTTGGCGAAACTCCATGCTAATTAATCTAGAGAGAGTTTAGAACACAGAGCGCTGGAATGAAACAATTGTTCTATTGTGGTTTTTATTTTGTTAAGCAAAGACGATATCTCTGAAGTCCTCTGGGCTTATTGCTGCACCCATTACTGCAGTTGCTTTGGGTTTTTAGCAGATGTTGTTTTTCCCCTTTTAGATGAGAAGGGTTATCTCTCTCATTAAAGCCTTGCTCTCCTGCTTTGTGTCAAGGGCCTGCTGACTTAAGGAATGTGGAGGTCCACTCACTTGCCAACGCCAGCAGCCCAGGGAAGGGGAGGTCAGTCTCCTGTACTTTGCTATAACTTAATGTGTTTTTCAACAACTTTCTGGAGATAATATGATTGGGAACAACCTAGCTAAACTGGCAAGTATGTTATTAGATCACTAAATATCCTTGGATGAAGTTTGCTGCTTATGGGTTAACTCTTTATGTTTTACCTGTGAAGCTTGTTTTGCCAAGATATATTTCAAAGAGGCAAAAAGGAAGGAAGGAAGGAAGGAAGGAAGGAAGGAAGGAAGGAAAGAAGGAAAAGCAACTGTATGTATAGGAAGAATAGTTGGAGAAACAGAACCCAAACTTGCTGCCACTGTCTCTTGGCACAGTGGGAACTGGGAATTTTTCCTTTTTACTTAAGCACTGGATTTTGCAATGTTTACTTTTGTAATAAATTTATATGACTTTAGTAATTAGAAAATAAATGAAAATGTGAAGATTGAGTGAAATAATTTAATTTGACCATTTTTATAAAGGCTTGACTCTTTTATTCTAAAGATATTTAAAGGCAAAAATAAAACTGGTACGTTATAAGTTTAATAGAATAATTTAGGAATCTTTACACGTGGCATTTGACATACATGATAATAATGGAATAAAATTCTAACCAATGATGATTATTATGTTTTATAGTTATTTTTGCAAATAGCCAAAAATTCCAGATTAAAAAAAACTCATCCAATTTCAGTCTTTTCTTAATGAATTCTAATCTTTCAGAATTGTTAATGAGAGTTTCATAAAAATAGTTAAAGTAGCCAAAGCAAATGATTGTGTGACATAGAATTCAGAGGTGAAAGAGAAGACAGGGGAGAGAGAGAGAAAGAGGGAGGGAGAGAGAGAGAGAGAGAGAGAGAGAACATGTGTGAATTTATGTGTGTGCATGTGTTCACGCTAGTTGTGGAGAGAAAGACAAAAAAGAGGAGTTAGAAGAAATGATACTTATGAAAAGAACTAACTACATAATATTGGGCACTGTTGTCCTTCTCTTTCTCTCATTTTGAATCAACACCTTAACACCAACCCAACCCAGCAAGATTAGCATTCCAAGATCCTTTTGATCTTAGACCCAACTTTTCCGTCTCTTTTTTTTTTTTTTTTGGTCACCTTAAGGAAACCTAATGTTGTCCTCCTAAAATGATTACTTCACAGATTAAGTATGCTTTTCATGTTTTCTGTGATTTTAGCAACTTGAGGGCCCTGGCAGAGTTGGTGATCACACTATGTGGTATGGTCACAACAGTCTGTAAGAACTTGCTGTCCCAGAACTTCAACTGCAACTGTAGAGTTATTTAATAATTAAGACTGCAGAGGGAGAGGGCACTGCTATTGTTCATAATAAAATATAAAAATCTTCCCTTAGAAAAAAAATTTAGAAAGCATTAAAAATCCATGTAGCAGTTCACTACATGCTCCATTCTGATTTGTCTTGGGTATTTACCTCTTGTTTAAATAAAGTACTTTATGGTATGTTAATCATAACATTAGACCTAAAAATTGTCAGTTTATACTAACTGCCAACAATTTGAGGGACCAATTACATCTTAAGTATGGAACGTCAGTGAATACAACAGAGAAGTTTTAGGTTTTTTGGAGGAGTAACCGTGTCTACTCAGGGCCTTTAGATGCTAATGTAATCTTGTTTTAGGCTTCTTCTGCAGTGCATGTGATTTTAGGCTTGCTAGACACAGGTTAAGGGTCTCAGCCGGGCTCGGTGACTTAGCCTGTAATACCGCGCTTTGGGAGGCTGAGGTGAGTGGATTGCCTGAGCCCACGGGTTCGAGACCTGCCTGGGCAACTTGGCAAGACCTCATCTCTACAATAAATCAAAAAATTAGCTGGGCGTGGTAGCACGCGCCTGTAGTTCCAGCAACTTGGAAGGCTGAGTGGAAGGATTGCCGGAGCCCAGCAGGTCGAGGCTGCGGTGGCCGGGAGCGTGCCACTGCACTCCAGTCTGGGCAACAGAGTGAGACTCCAACTCAAAAAAAAAAAAATAGAATCTCCTGTGGCACTTGACACATGTACTATATACTAGAACCTCATGTAATTTACTCTTCATTTATTTTTATTTCTTTCATTGTCACTGAATCTTCCAAATATGGAATATATTTTCAAAGATATGTTTTCCTAATCCTACCTAAGCAACTCTTTGTTTTTGACGGGTTTTTTCCTGCTGACAAAGTATATTGTTTTATATATATATATAACTTCATTAAGTTATAGCAATATATTAGGAATGCATTAAACTATGAATGATGACTGATGATGAAATAAGTTATAACTTAAGTTAATATAATAATGTATATAATATGTGTTACTTTATATATACTTACAATTAACCATATGAAATGAAGTTAATATTATGTATACTACATATGACATTGCCAATATTTGACCATTTAAACCTGCATACATTTACGTGACAGAACATTGTAAAATACAATAAAGTATAAATAAGGAAATTGCTTTAAAAACCGAGAGGCCAGCAGCACTGTTGATATTTGAAGTGTTTCTTTTCTCTGTTTTCCCTCTTCCATGTGCAGTAATTGGGCTCAGGACCCTGTTTTTATTACTTACCATGGTGTTATGAGCATTCCCCTGTGTCACTGTATATGTGTGTATACATATTGTAGTCCAGCATGTAGATGCACCAGAATTTTTTAACCATTCCCTAAATGGACATTTGTTCTAATTTTTTTCTCATTATAATTAAAAATTGAATACATATTCTTATATAAAACTTTGTGCGTATTTCTGACTATTTCATTAGTATGAAAGTTAAGAAGAGAGATCATTTAGTTCACAGGGTTTCAGGCATTTAAGGACCTTATTACATATTACTTAATCATTTTTAAGAAGGGAAATAGCCATTTACACATAGCTCTCCCTTCATTTATACACCACAAACAGGAGAGCCTTACAGCCCACCACGCCCTCACCACCAACAAACACTGGTTTTATAAGCTTCGGTAATCTGATAAGTGAATAATAGCATTCTGGTTTAATTTGTATTTCTTTGACTGTAGGTGAGGATGGCCATTTTTTGTGTGTTTTTAATAGAATATCTTTTTTTTTTTTTTGAATTGGAGTCTCACTCTTGTCCAGGCTCATGGTCACCGCAGCCTCAACCTGCTGGGCTCAGGCGATACTTCCGCCTCAGCCTTCTAAGTAGCTGGAACTACGCATATGCCACCATGCCCAGCTAATTTTTTGATTTATTATAGAGACAAGTTCTCACCAAGTTGCCAGGCTGGTCTCGAACCTCTTAGCTCAGGCAATCCTCTCGCCTTGGCCTCCCAAATTGCTGGGATTACAGGCTAGAGCCACTGTGTCCAGCCAGAATATCTTTTTTAAAATTAATTTTCAATTTATGTTCTAGAAGAATTTTTTTTTTAAGTTCTGGTTGACTTAATGACTTAATGAGTATATTAGATATTTTCTTTCATTGTCTTGGAGAGCATTGTAACTATAAATATAAGACTAAAGATATTTTTATGTTTATAAGTGGAAAGGGAGGAGAAAATGGTACCTGTTAGATGACATTCGTCTGCTAGTCTCAACTTCTAGTGATGAGAATATCCATCACTGAAATAATATGCCAATTAGACTATAGCATCAGCAAGGGAGGATGTGATGTGGTCTTATATGTCTTTTTTTTTTTGAGTTGTAGTCTCACTCTGTTTCCCAGGCTGGAGTGCAGTAGCACGCTCACGGCCACCACAGCCTTGATCTGCTGAGCTCAGGCGATTCTTCGGCTTCAGTCTTCCAAGTAGCTGGAACTTCAGGCGTGTGCTACCATACTTGGCTAATTTTTTGATTTATTGTAGAGACAAGGTCTCGCCAAGTTGCCTAGGCTGGTTGCAAACCCCTCTCGCCTCGGCCTCCCAAAGTGCTGGGATTACAGGCTTGACCCACTGTACCTGGCCTTTATATGTATCTGTATTCTTCACCACAGAGCCCAGGCCTGGCACATCCAGTGTAAAACAAGTGCCTTGGTGAGTTCACACTGGCATAAGTGTGCTGCGCTCGCACTCTGGGATGGAAAATTGCTGTTTCTTTCACTCCCAGCCTGACTTCCCCACCTCCTCCGCTTCTCAGCGTGTGGCCATTTATCTCTGCTCTCTTGGGTGGCCTCTACATGGGTGCTAATGAGGCCAAGGTCAGAGGTTCTGTTTCCTATGACCTATTTAGCTTTGTTCTGTGTCCCGGTCACTAGCTGCAGTCTCCCCGGTGGCCAGCTGACTTAGATGCATGCTGCTCACCACTGGAGAAGAGCCTGCAGAGGGGGCTGGTCTCCAGAGCTGGAAGGGCCCTCATGAACCTCCAGCTCAGCCTTCTCAGTTGACTCTTTAGGAGAAGAACAAGGCCAAGGGTTCTCTCCTGTATTTCTGCACAGTGTCTTGAGCTCGACTCATCACACAGTTACCGACCAACATGGAGGAATAGACACCCTGATAACCTGGCTTTGTTTTTAGATGACAGAGGACTGTTGACAGCCCCCTAATTTATAATCCCTGCCACTGGAATATAATTGCTATGACTAATATTTAAAGAACTTAGAAATCTGCCAGACAATAAGATCGCTTTAAGTGGTCTCATTCAGGTTCTTTGGAAGGGACAAATGATCTTTGATGAAAATCTGTTTGATGATGACTTTGGGAAAATTTTGTGGGGATAGGTTGGTTACATCAAAATCACATTAGCTATCATCCTCTGAAGCAAACAATTATTTCTAATTTCTATATTTCTATTAATGGAATGATCATTATCCTAGTCACCAAGTCTAGAATCCATTGTACTTCTTCCCTTGAAAATTACTCTTATTATTCCTTTTTTCTTACCCCTCTGCCAGCACCCTGCGGCTTTCAATAGAGAGAACTTGTAACTACGTGTCCCCCATCTGTTCTCACTGCAGCCACTTTGGTCCTCTGCCTTCCTGCCAGATTTCCCTCGCCTGGGCCCATTTGGGGCTTGCCATTGTCTGTGCCAATGAAGTCCAAATTCTGTGAGTGTTGCAGAGAAGACTGGCTATTTCCATATAGAGGCTTTTTTTCCTTCCCTGTGGACTTTAGTTTTTTGTTTTTTTTTAAGTTATTCCTTTCTCATTTATCATGGATGTCATCTTGGTCTGCTTGACAGTGTCATATGACAGGTTTTATGATAGCTCTGTGCTCTTATGAGCCGCCCGAGATGATGGAAGGGGTCTGTGAGTGGGGCATTTGCAAATGAATCATATTACTGAGTATTAAAAATTAACCCCAATCTTGCCATCAAGATATTACAGTCAGTCCTTGTGTGTGTGTGTGTTTGTGTGTATGCACAATGAGTGTGTGGTATGTGTGTGGAGTGTGTGTGTTGTAGTGTGTGGAGTTCATATGGTGTGCGTGGAGTGTGCATAGTGTGTGTTGGGTGCGTGTGTGTGTAGAGTGTGGTGTGGAGTTGTGTGAAGTGTATGTGGTGAATGTAGAGTGTGTGGTGTGTATGTGGAACGTGGTGTGTGTGTGGAGCATGTGTAATATGTGTGTGACATGTATGTGTGGTATGTATAGAGTCTGCATGGTGCATGTATAGAGTGTAGAGTTGTGTGGTGTATGTAGTGTGTGGAGTGTGTGATTGTGTGTGGTGTGTATGTGGTATGGTGTGGTGTATGGTATGTATGTAGTATAGTGTGTGTGGTGTGGTGTGGTGTGGAGTGTGTGTGGTGTGGTGTGTGGAGTATGTGTAGTTTGTGTGGTGTGTGTGGAGTACGTGTGATGTGTGTGGAGTGTGTATAGTGTGTGGAGTGTATGTGGTGTGATATGTGTATGTGGTATATGTGTTGTATGTGATGTGTGTGTGGAGTGTATGTGGTGTGCAGGTGGTGTGGGTACGTGTGTGGAGTATGCATGGTGTATATGGGGCATGTGTGTGGTGTGTGTGTGGAGTGTGTGTGATATGTGTGTGGTATGTGTATGGAGTATGTATGGAGTGTGAGTGGTGTGGAGCGTGTGTGGTGTGGATGTGGTGTGGTGTGTGTGGAGTATATGTTGTGTGGGGTGTATGTTGTGTATGCATGTGATATGAGGTATGCATGTGGTGTGGTGTGTATATGTGGTACGTGTTGTGTATGTGGTATGATGTATGTGTAGAGTATGTGTGGAGTGTATATGGTGTGTGTGGTGTGTGTATGTGTTGTGTGTTGTGTGTGGTGGATGTGGTGTGTGTTGTGTGTGGTGTGATGTGTTTTGTGTATGTGTGTAGAGTTTGTGTGGTGTATATGTGGTATGTGGAGTGTATATGGTATGTGGTGTGTGTGTGGAGTATGTGTGGTATACATGCGTGTGTGGACTGTATGTTGTGTGTATGTGGTCTGTTTGTGGTGTGTGGTGTCTAGAGTGTGGTTGTGTGAAGTGTGTGTGGTGTGTATGTGTGGTATGATTTGTGTTTGTGGTATATGTGGTGTGTGTGGAGTGTTTGTGGTTTGTGTGGTGTGTGTGTGAAGTATGTGTGGTGTGTAGTATATGTGGAGAATATGTGGTGTGTGTATGGTATGTTTGTAGTATGGTGTGTGGAGTGTGTGTGGCATGTGTGGAGTGTGGTGTGTATGTGGTATGGTGTATGTGGTATGTATGTGGTTTATGTGGTTTGTGTGGTATGTACGTATGGAGTGTTGGTGTGTGTGAAGTATGTGTGGTGTGTGTGGTGTGTGGAATATGTGTGGTGTATGTGGAGTATGTGTGGTGTGTATGTGGTATGGTGTGTGTGAGCTGTGTGTGGTATGGTGTGGTGTATGTGGAGTGTGTGTGGTGTGTATGTGGTATGTGTGTGTGGGCTGTGTGTGGTATGATGTGTGTATGTGGTGTGTGTGGTGTGTGTGTGGCATGGTGTGATATGTGGTATGATGTATGTGGTATGTGTGGGATGTATGTGGTATGGTGTGGTGTGTATTTGAGGTGTGTGTCGTATGGT
>CAUYQG010108818.1:0-15490 GCA_963574415.1 Tarsius wallacei
ACCACGCCCGGCTGATTTTTTGATTTATTGTAGAGATGAGGTCTCGCTTGCCCAGGCGGGTCTCGAACCCGCGGGCTCAGGCAATCCACTCACCTCAGCCTCCCAAGGCGCGGGATTACAGGCTGAGCCACCGAGCCCGGCATACTCCCATTTTATAGATGAGGAAACTGAGGTTTGTCTTAGGGCATTTAAGTAGATGGTCTTAGTAGGTCACAGAGCCATTTTCAACCTGGGTCTTTTTATTTGTATGGCCTGTGCCCTTTCATTCCTCGAGAGTACAGACCTAGAAAGTGGTTTTATAAATTTGGTTGACAGCTGCCTCTTAAAAACTTCCTGAGTTTGGTTCAAATCTTTGTTCTGGAGATAGAGGAGGGAGGTGCTACCTCTTCCACATGGCATCCCTTGGGAAGTGGACCATTCTCCTCTGTTCCAATGTTTTTTCCCCCCTCTGCTAGATAACATCGCTTCCTTCAACTGTTGCCTGCTGGGTTCTTCACAACCCTATGCTGTGATCCACCTGATCAGTATCCCTCTTAAAATCCTTCTAGTTCCTAATATAAAACTAAAAACACAATCCCATTAGTGGCATTTTTTTTAAAGCAAGAAACTGCAAAGCAGAAAATGTTTGAAATACATGAGATCTTAAACAATTTAATCCAAGCTCCCCATTTTAAACATGAGAAAGCTGAAGCCCACAGAGGGGAGCAAACTGTCCAAAACTATGGAACAAGCTAGTGGTAGAGCTTCACCCCTACATCTCAGCCTCAGTTGACTCATCTCTCAAGCAAGGAACACAGGCCTGCTGGGAGGATGAAATGCAGTTATCCTGTGATATGCTTAGCCCAAGACTTGACCATATCCTGGGGGGACATGATGTAGGCCAGACTATTAGAGAGACTGAGGAGATAGACAAAGAAGGGGAGGACTCAAGAGGGAAAAGCAGTGCAACTTGGGGACAGGCTGTGGGAGGGAGAGCTGCCAGGGATGGACGACTCCCAGGCACCTAGCTTTCAACCCCTTTGAAATAGGTCTCAAAGGATGCATAGACGTTTACCGCATGGGCTAGGTGGGGAGAGGCCCTCTGCCCAGAAGGAATGGCTCTTGGGAGCCAATAGGGCAGGACGTACATCATCTCTTGGACTTTGGTTCCCCCAGTGGAGCACAAACAACAGCGAAACAGACATTTTAGAAGCAATAACAACTACAAAAACAGCAGGTAGAGAAAATGAAAATCAATGCTTGAAAGAGCGTTCGAAAGACATTTCAACACTTTGGTTTACTGATGTCTCAGGTGCTCCATTCAAAGGCTCTGAGTTAATGAAGTTTAAGCAGTTGTCCTCTCTCCTGACATGGTTTGTCCCTGGTGTCACCTAATGACTGAGGTCCTGACGACTTTCCAGAGAGCAGCCCCCAGCTATCCCACCAAGCTGCCTCTGATAGCTCCTGTCATCTCACACTGGGTTGGAACTGGAGCTGTGGGGAGCAGTGGGACCTGTGACCAGAGCCCCTAGACTGCTTCTGGCCATTCTTTCATTCCTTCCCACAAAGTACATTTAATCAAACTTTACAAATGTGTTCATTTCTGACCAAATTGCAGCAGTGTGCAGAAATGCCATTTATTTTGGAATGCTAAAAGAAAGTCTGTTTTCTTTTTTAAAAAAAATTGTGCCAAAGAGATATACAAGATATTTTAATGATTCAGTAGCTTTAGGATGCACAAATCATTTTTGGTTACATGGTTGCATTGTATAGTGGCAAAGAACTCTGGGCTTTAAGTGTATCCATCACCCCCACCTGTGCACATTGTACCCAACAGGTGATTTTTCATTCCTCCCCTACTTCCCACCCTTTCCTTTCTGAGCCTCCAATATCCATGAAACCATTTGTTTTTGTTTTTTTACTTTTCATTTGTTCCATTTCCAGAGCCAATCCCAAGTCTTGAGATCCTAGTCCTGGGACCTCCCTTCTGTAAAGGCTGTGTATGTGACTCTGCATAGACTGCTCCACAGGGCAGAGTGGGTAACCTGGAACCAGCCATGCTTGGAACCTGCCCACTTACTGGGGAAATCTGACTTTCTGCTCATATCCCTGACAGGGGTGCTACAGGTCCTAGTGCCCCAGACCTGCTTGGTCATCACTTCATCACATCCATCCCCACTGTACAGCAAAATGTTGGAACACTGGAAAATGTGGGGTGCTTCATCCAGAACTCTGGTCTCACAGACTCCCTGGAATCCCCCAAATGGTACATTTCCTCCATGTTGCCCTGAACTTGCCCAGGTGGAAAATTCATTACCAGACAGGACATACGACACAGCATCAAGTGCAAAGTCTGCCCCAGACCTTATGTAAGCTCTGCATCTGCATTGTTATCTCACTTCATCTTTCCTAGAACCTTGGTGGCCCAGAGAGGTTCAGACACATGCCCAATGTCACACCATCAGAGAAGGATGAATCAAGATCAAGAACCAGGACAGCGGACTGCAGAGGTGGTGGGTGAGATTAATCCTGTCCCTGGGGAGTGGCTGTGGCATGTCTGCACCATATCAGTTATAGAGGATTTAGGAGTCATTTTCCTAAAAGCTTGTGAGCTGGAGAAAGGGTGAGGGAATCACTCTGCGAAAGTCAAGCCTCTCTTGAAGAGGGATGCAGGCAGCAAAGGGGTACCAGAGGAAAGGATCCCTGATGGAGAGAGGCTCCAGCATCCAGGCCTTGAAAGAAAACTCAGATGACTGGGGTTCACTGGCCTGAAGGAGAGAGGAAAGAGAAAAATGTCTGAAATGGTTTGAAGAACCCATGCAAAAGAATTTAGCTAGTTCTGCATGCCCCCAGTATGTAGTGATTATATAGTGGCAAATTCTGTTTTGATATAAGAAAGAGCCTTCAAATGTTTGTGGTGCCCAATGTGGAAGAACCTATCTCAACTGGTAGTGAGATGCCTGTCACAGAAACCACTTGCCTTATGCAATGAGATATTAGTAGTTACTAAGTGCACTAGGGGCAGGGACAATGACAGCTTTTTAAGCCTAACATAAAACGGAGCCAAAGTTTTAATTAATTTCCTAAAGATTCCAGAAAGCATTAGAGATAGACATAAAATTTTATGTGGAAATATGTTCTTTCCAGCACTGTTTATCATATTAAACATTAGACACAATCCAAATGTCCCCAAATTGGATACTGGCGAGGCAAGATAGGGCATATTGCTGTATAATGCAGTATCAATTCATCATTAAGATGAGGTTTTAAAAATAACATTTAAGTCACAAGAAAAACTCACCACATGGGGTATATGGAAAATCTCTGCACCTTCCGTTTAATTTTTTTGTGAACCTAAAACTGCTTTAGCAAATAAAGTCTATTTAAAAAAAACAAACAACATAAAAAACCCCACCATGTGATTGAAGTGAAAAAGGAGGATGCAAACTTGTACACATACATATATGTAAAAATACACGAATATATGTCTATGTACACTCACAAACACTGAACCTATGAGTAAGAAAAGTAAACTGGCCAGACGATCCCAAACGTAACCAGTGATAATTGTCTATTTGTGGGGCAATGAGGAGGGTAGAATACTGTTCTGTCTATTGCAAAATTTGTCACCAGGGGCCTGTTTCACTTTTAGAATGAAAGTGCAAGTTATTAAAATGATCTTTTTGAAGACTAGAATGGCATGGAGAACGCAATAATGTCTTAAGTGAAAAATGGAGGATGCAAAAGTATGCATACATTATGACCCTAATTATGCACATAAATTTAGTTATTTAGTCCCTATTTGTCTCATAAAAAGCAACATGGATGAACACACCTGCACACAAACCCCCACACAGGGGAAGCCTGAAGCTACTATTTGAAAATGCTAATGGTTATTTCTGGGTTGTGGGATTGTGGGTAATCTCACTTTTCTACTTTATTATTTTTTTTCAGTATTCTCTATGTGTTTATTTTTATATGTCTCTATGATAAGGCAGGAGGCCTCTGAAAAGCCAAAAGCAATTGTTGGAACACTGTAGGGGCCCAGTGACAGTAAGTTCCCTTTTCTGCCTGCTCTTACGCCTCTTGTTATCTCTACTGAATGTACAGATCACTCAGGACAGTATAGACAACCAGAAGTCCAGTCCTCTGAGAGGGTCTCTTGCCCTCTAGGGGGTCTTGGGGTCAAGGAGAAGCTGTGAGTGCAGATCACCTGGTCACATCCCTTTGGGGCAGAAGGAAGCACCTTCCCCAGGTTGAGCCAAGGCTCCTACCAGGTGGGAACCTAAGGAAGTGCTTGGTTATCACTCTGGAAACTGGTTCTGGAAATCCCAAGTCTCTGAGAAGGACTTCCAAACTCAAAATGTCTTGTTAAACACAATCTATCTGCATTCATCGGCTCATGCCGAGCCTTGTCATAATCCCCAGAATCACAGTTAGAGAAACAGGGGGAGCTGACACCCCCAGAGTGCACACTGGGCTTATTTATACTTTTATATAGAGGCAATTTGCAAAAGTGCAGTTAATCCCACCATGCTTTATAATTTTAAATGTCACTAGAAATAATGGCTGACATGCAACTGATTAACAGCAGTCTTTAGTGCCAAATTAATCAGCATCTAATCCAAAGGATGTATTAAGATGGAATGAGATTTTAAAAAAAACAGCAAAAACCTCCTTCCCCAGTCCCCTTTGCTGTCATTTCAATAGAATGCCCAACTTTTCCATGCAGTTTGGGAGTTTGACTAAAAGGTATGTTTGAGTACTTTACTTACATTAAAAGGACACACAGATGATAAATTGTCAAAACATAAGTGTGATGCTCTCCTTTGGGGGAATAGAATTCCCTCCTCTTCATTTGATGTGGTTGGGATGTCCTGTCAATCACTCTGCTCACAGTTGTCAGTGGGGAAAGGTGGGTGAAGCCACATTAGTCTATCTCTGAATATCTAGAAAGATAAGCCACATGTTGACACTCCTGGGAGTTCCTTCCTGTCCTTCCCAAGGCATAAAACATTTTTGATTTTACCTTTGTTTCTGGGAGCGACCCTGCATCCTTCCAATAAATTTCCTTTAAAAAAGTTAGCCAGTGTTTGTTTTTATTGTTTGATAAAAAAAGAATCCTGATATAAATATGTTGAAGGAAAATAATTCTAAGGTATTGAAAAGTTCTTTAAACAAACAAAAAATTAAGTAACTAAAAGAGCCATCCTTCCTAGAATTCCTACAAAAAATAAATGATCTTTTCAAGGAAAACATATACTGAAAGAGTGGTATTAAGGGGCGTTTCCTCATGGGTACTCTGCCATTTAGATGTGAGTGAATTTTTCTACCTTCCCTTTCAAAGTCTCTTAAATAATACTCTTCAATACTTCCTGCTTCTAAAACAAGGCCCTGAGGCTGAAAATCAGGCATCAGCCCAAAGCAGACGTTTTAATTCCCTTCTTGAGAATTAGGAAAGGAATTAAAGGTTAGGTTTTTTCTGTATTTACCAGCATCCTTTGACCCTCCAAACTCCCAGACCCCGGGATGCTACCTACTCCTGCAGGTGCGATCTCTCTGCTCACAGGCCAGGAGTGCCAGGGCCATGGTGAAGGTCAGAGGCTGATTCTTGCCTCTGTCCTGGGAGAGACAAGATGACTACCAGCCTGTGTGGGCCTGATCGCTAGGCAGTCCCCCGGCAAGGTCACCTTTCCTACCACTCAGTCAATCCTGGCTATTCACATCTAAAAACCTTGTTCTCTTCCTTTTCGATGAATTTCTAAAGGTTATCATCCATGAAACTAATGCCCTAGCTCTCCATAAGCTCAAATTTGGCTTTGCAAAGTTGAAAGCAATGGCTCCTATGCGAGAAAGAAATGTTTTCTTCAAATGACATGAATAATTACATCGTGTGTTCAGTAATTATTACCAGCATGTGTCATAAGTAGGACTCACATTTCTTTAGCCATAATCCCCCTTGTTCAGTCTCAGTCTGCTGGAAGCCCAGCATTCTCAGAGGCAGTTCTCCCACTGGAGTGATGTAACTTCTACTGGATCTTGAAGGCACAAATCTATACCTATCGGTGCTATTGTCCAGGATGATGACTTTCAAACTTCCTGTTTTTCTTTTTTTTAAAGCAGCAGAACCTTAATTTCAAATGATAAGCTATGCAGACACAGAGCCTATTTACAGAACACCCAAGCCTGAAGAAAACCCAATGCAGACTGAACAAGGATTTCCAATTGTTCAAGATTAGTGGGCCTTGATATTTACATATCTTTAAGTAATATTCTGATTACTTATTAATTTTACAGTGGGAGGTGAAATGCTGATATTGTACTTTTCTCCCTTGACCGATCTCTTGATTTAATAGCTCAAGGTAGAGGTGTCACCTGTGACTCAGGTAAGCACACCTATTCAAATCTATCTGTTGAGATCATGAGAAAGATCATGGCTCAGGCTTCTCCATCTTCCTGTTTTCGCAGAAGTTCCTGGAAAAGGGATAACCATGTTCAAGTCAGATCAAGTGCTTGCTGTGTGCCCAAGGCACCTGCCTGTGACATCTTATCCAGTGTCCACAGCAACCATAGGAAGTAGGGACGTTTTCACAGCCATTTTACTGATACTCAAACTTAAGTTCAGAGAGGCTAAGTGATTCACACAGCGTCACCAAGTAAGGAAAGGGCACACCTAGGATCTGTACCCTGAGGTGAGGCTTTAGAGCCCACTGTTCAGCACCCCACCTGGAGCTCTGCAAACCCCAACTTGATGCAGCAATAGCAAGCCCTGCTGCTCCTTTCTGCTTCCTTTCCGAGTGGTTCATCACAGCCTTGTTCTTCCCTTCTCTCCTTCTCCCTTGCCTAGAGAAGCCTGATTTGTTTCTTCATCTTGCTGGGAGTCCCAGGGGCTGCTGACACTCACCCTCTCCTTTGCCTCAGTGGAAACATCCCCAGGGCCAGCTCCTGATGTCTGCTCTGGGAAAGATAAGGTGGAAAGTTTATGTACCAGGGCTTCCAAGGAATGTGCAGAGAAAGTGATTTGCGATGTGTGATTTGAAACACCAAACTCCTCCAGGACTCAGAGCTGTGTCCTTCCTCTGGGAGCTGCTGGATCATTCTCCATCCTCATAGCTGGGTCACACATGCCTGTGCGAGGAGGGACTCTCCTTTTAAGGATAATCCAGCTGGCAGATGTTCCTCCCCAGCTTCTTGCAGGCCCAGCCACTGGGCTTCTGCCAATGTCAGCTCAGGGTGGAAGCTGTGCTGGCAAATAGTTTGCTCAAGCCCTGAAGTGTCCCATAAAATCTATTTGTTCCCCAGGTCTGCTTCCCCCACTATAACCCTTGCCTGATTCCCTCCTAAATCTCATGCCTGCTCCCCCCTCTTCTAGCTTAATTCATTGTCTGCTTCTCTCCACTACACCCCGCAGCTGCCATCACAGCCCCCATCTCCATCTAATTGTAGTCTGGTCAGATGGAAGCGGGGAGGCCCTGACAGCAGGACATCTGCTCCCACATCCCTTCCTTTACCCCCAATCCTTGGACAAGGCAGGGCAGGACTGGTCCTGAGCTTAGGCTCAGGGGTGGCCCACTGGGGCTCTTTAGCAAGACCAGGTCTGGAGATGCAGCTGGGTGCAGCCGGTATTCTGGTGGCGTCTGTAGCTTAGGCAAGGAGGTCACACAAAGAGGACCAGGCAGCCCTGTGAATTTCTAAAATGCGGGATGTGGGGAACAGGCAGAGATTCCACCAGAAACTCATTTCACCATTCATTACAGAATGGACCCTAGATTATTGCCTCTCAGTTCTCAGTGACTTTAACTCTTCACCCTTTCCCTGCTCTCTCAAAATGAATTGCCCCATCCCTCTGCTCAGATGACATGTGGCTCCTTCCACCATCTCAGCACAGCCCACCTTGCCTCCTTAGTCCAGGCATAGGCATATTTCCCATGCACTCCCCTCTTCTAGCTTAACTCATTGTAGATCATCAAGCACCTTAATGGCAGAGACTGGGGTCCCAAGCTTTTGGGAGCTCCACTCAGCAGCTCTGGAGATCCTGGTAGGAGGGGACAGCAGCCTCATAGCATGGGAGAGAGCCCAGTGGCTGTGCCTAGAGTGAGGATCAGAGTAGTTGAGTTGAACTGCAAAGGAGAAGCAGATATCGAGAGGATGCATGCGGCAAAGTTTAATTGTTAGTCAGAACTCTTTGGTGGCAAGTGACAGAAACCCAACTCTGGCTTAAGGGATAGAGGGGAAGTGCTAGAAAATGATGGGGTAGCCACAGATGTGAAGAAAGAGTTGTTCTCTGAATATTCCTCATCCCTACTGGTCTATCTTCTCTCACCCCAGAAACATTCATCTGGAAGGACTCTAGGAGTGACGTCTCCTCACATGCTGAGCACTTGGCATCTCACTTGCTCATCTAGTCCCAGCCCTGGCTGAAAACCTCAAACACATATCCTTTGCCCTAGATTCAGCTGGAAAAGTCTCAGGAAAGGACCACGTAGGCTTGAGTTATGTGAACAGCTTGTGTCTCAGTTTGTCTTAGTTATCCTCAGTGGATTGGTGGAACTAAGGGATTGCTAAAGACTCATCTGGTCCTATTGTTCTAAGGGAATGTAGGTTTTATTACTTCTATATCCCCAGAACCTAGCACAGGGCATGGCACACAGCAGATCTCCTTAACCTTAACTGTCTCTGCCTCTTCCCTGACATCTATTATTATTGTGACCTGCTAAGAACTGAATCCCGTGGTATTTCTCAGGATCCTTGAGTTTTGGACCAAACCCTGGATTGGGAAAGTCATGTTTATGATGTGGACCACTTGTGGAGATTTTTTTCTTGAAGGAGCAGTGGCTTGGGAACAGCTGACTGTGTTGGATGACCTGGTGGGAGCATTTCTCTCCATCTTGGCTCTGCCTGCCAGGTGGGTAGAGGGATGGGCACCCAGAGAGCTGGTAATGAATGAGGAGGAGACAAATAGCTCTATGTGCTTCTGTGTGGGTGGAAGCTGAGGGCCTGTAGGGACGTTCTGTGAATAGAACATGGAGGCCCCCCTGTGGGCTCCAGTCTCTAATGCTGAAGGAAACCAGATGGTAGTGTTGATAGAAATAAGAGGTTGGGGGAGCTGGGAGAACAAACTGCTGTCACCTCAGTCCCATTTCCCCTTCAGGATGCTGAGAAGGATGATAAGGAATTTTGCTATCAGCAATGAGACTTCCTCCAATGGATGCACAGTTGGGTACCTGAGGTTGAGTCCTGATTGTTACCCATCATCTGTGTGTCCTTGGACCAGCTGAGCCTCAGTTTTATCATCTGCAAGATGGATCTAATAGCATAACCTGCCTGACAAGGGTGTGTCTGAATAGTAACTGCACAAATTACAAATTGCACAAATGTTAAGTTTAATTTCAGTCATTCTGTCTTTTTTTTTTTTTTTTGAGTCGGAGTCTCACTCTGCCATCCAGGCTGAAGTGCAGCGGCATGATCACGGCTCACTGCAGCTTTGCCTTCCTGGGCTCAGGTGATCCTTCTGTCTCAGCCTTCTGAGTAGCTGGGACTATAGTCACGTGCCACCATGCCTGCCTAATTTTTTGATTTTTTTTTGTACAGATGAGGTCTCACTATGTTGCTCAGGCTGGTCTCTAACTCCTGGGCCCCCCTACCTCAGCCTCCCAAAGTGCTGAGGTTACAGGTATGAACCATCGAACCTGGCCCCATTCTGTTATTTTTAATTGAGCTATTGCTTTGTGAAAAGTTCTATCCTAAATTCATGACTTTGAAACCAAGTTTGTGGAGCTGTGGATTCTCGAAGTGACTGCCAAGGCCGAGGTTGGGGGTACAGGATGAGAAGATGTCAGCATGAGGCTGAGTTCTGTCTCATGATTTTAACCAGGCCAGCTCCACTTCTGCGTGTTCTCTGTGCTGGGGTCCACATCAGATTTCATTTGACAAAAGGGTTTGTCCTTTTCTCCACAGGTGTCTGCCATTCTGGATAAGGTGACATGTTCATGAAAGGGACATGAGTGAAGAAGGAGAGATAGAGATGTGAGAAAACATTTAGAGCTTTGCCAGAGCGTAAGCAACAATGCCCCGCTTGATTAAAAGTGGAGAAAAGGAGTCTTCACATACAGGAGGAACCCAGCAACTGACTACACAGAAGAAAGGAAAACACCCACTCTTCCTTCTTTTCCAGGATATGTGAACCCAGGGTCTGTTCCCAGGTTTCCAGCTGAGGTGTAATGGATTTTTAGTGGCCTGTGACTTTAATATGGGTCTTTTCCCAAAGTGTTTTTGAAATGGCACAAGATTGTATTCGGAGTTAGAAACCTTGAATTCTACTCCCTACTACTTAGCGGCTGTTTTATAGTCTTGAGCAAGTCAATTGAATAAGACTTGGATTCTATATTTGAAGAATAAATTACGCGTGTAGGATTTCTGAGCATGGAAGTTTCCCATGAAGCCAAATAGGATGGTGTGAGCTGCCCTCGTTGCCTGTCAGGGGGCATTAAGAGGTTACCAGGTATGGTACATGTGACGGTGCCCTGAAGTTATGAAGAAATTTGTGCAGAACTGTATATTGTTATGGTTCTTCTTGGGACTGATGCACTGTGATCCCTTCAGTGGTTGATGAGTGATGGGACGGGTGCTGCTTCAAGGGACGCAGATGCAGGCAGAACAGAAGCTGACCCTAACTCTCTACTCATTGGTACCATCCAGGGAAAATCTGTTCTCGAGTTTCTTCTTTGCCTGCCTTAGGCCATCGGATCATGTGTCCAATTCCAGCCCTGGCTGCTACCTCTCTTTGCCTGGCTGGGCCTGGGTGAGGTTACTTCTAGACTCTGCTTCCTCAGGTTTTATCCAACATGGATGTCTTGATCCAAGAGAGAGAAGGGATCCCTTCCAAGGCCTTTCCCCTGGTTTCCTATGCTCAGTCTCACTCCCAAAACCCTATAGGGGTTTCTGTAACTTCTCCATATTTTTAGGGAACTGAACTGAAGCCAATAATAGATTAAAACAAATAACCAGAGGGAAGAAATTCCATCCTTAAGCTGATGGTAGTCAAAATCCATGCCAAGGGTCAAAGTGTGGGATGAGTGTTTTATTCACATAACTGTGTGATTTGTAGTTTTTTTGGGGGGGGTGGGGTAGGGGAGGTTGGACCAACAACATACGAATAGCTAATCTAAATGAGACATTCCAGGAAAATGAGACACATTAAACTTTCTTCTTTCATATCTGAAGTGGAAAAACAATTCCACCAGCAACCACAGGAATGTCTCTGGTGCAGCAGGACCACCGCCCCTGATGGTCAGGCACTGGTTCTGAGGCTGAGAATTTAGAATTTGTTAATGATGGGCCCTTCCAGGCAGGAAGGAAGGGGGCCTGTTTAGGGTCTGATCTGTAAAGCAGACTGCTTTGCAGTCTGGGGCAGAAGTTGTCTTTGGATGTGGCTTCAGCAAGGGACTCTTCCTAAGTACCAAGCCACCCTCAATAAGACACTGAACAAGCACCAGGTATGACTAGAAATCAGGTCTCTGCCCTGCTTCTGGCAAAGCAGAATAAGCAAACTGACACTCAGGGAGTTTAAGTGGCTTTCCCAAGTTTTCCCAACTGGTAAAAGGCGGAGTTTTGGACCTGGAAACTTCTGTGTCTAAGTCCTGGACACCTGTGTCTAAGTCTGGGGCTCTTCTGGGTACCTCAAAGAAGTGAGTTTAATTCTGCTACCTCTGACTACTTGGATGCTAGAGACAGGGCCTGTTGGGCTCTTTGAGGACTAGAAGGGGCACTGCTGAGAGTTCAGTGAGGCCTGCCCACACCCCCACCCCTTCTAGGGGACTCCTTCAGATCCCCCAGCCCCAGTCTGTGGCCTCCTGGGCTGACGCTTTCTTCCTCTATTTACAGACACTAATCATTTCCCATGCAATTGAACAACTTAATAAGCTGCGAAAATTTGATAAGACAATTTAATTGGAGGCTTTTACGTATCTGCTCAATATAGCCAGGTTTCTCGGGAAGGTGAGCTGGGAATGTGAGCAGAGACACTTAATTAAAGAACTAAAACAATGGAGCTAGATTAGAGAACTCCTGCAGACACTGACCCTGGGCCAATTTCCCTACTTTTTCTCTTTTAGATGGGGCTCTTCTTGCAAACTTTACAAGTTCTGTCCTCTGGGTTGTAATAAAATAAAGATACAGGCTCAGACACTTGATGACAATGTGGGGAGCTGACTTTGCATGAGACACCTCTAAACTGTTACTGGGGAGCCTTTTTTTCAGGCCCAAAGTGGGTGGGTTTTAAGGGAAGACATAATTCTGCCTGTGTGGTCACAGCTCAAGGGTATGGTTCGAAATGGTCTCCTCTTTGTTGGAGAAGGAAGGTGGCTGCATCCTGAGGAGAGCATTTGCAAGTCCTTGTGAGTTACTAACGACTATTTCTTATTTATTTATTTTTATTTTTTGTTTCTTCTTTTCCTGTGTCTCTGTGGGGAATTTTATGGCCATTTGGGTGACATTGCCACAAGGGGTACTGATGCCAATTTTTAAGCTATATATTCTCATTTTATTTAATTGAGTCCTCATGATAATTCTGCAAAGGAGGAGTAGGAATCGTTATTCCCATTTCACAGGTGCAGATCCTGAGATTCAGAGAGGTAAAGCAATTTGCCCAAGGCCACACAGTTAGATGGACACCTCAGGATTCAAATAGATCGTGGAAGACACTGTCAGGGCTCTGCTCAGACCCCCTCAGATCTTTCTTGCCCATTCTGTGCACACAGTAATGTCAGCTTCACCTTTGACTGCTTGAACCTGTGAAGCCCCTTCACCTAAGAGTACAGAGAACTGGCAGGGCCTGGCAATCCGGCTGCTTCTTGCACAACCCACGTCCAAGAGTGACTAGTGCTGGGGAACAAAAGGTCAGCTACACCTGGATAAACTCCGAGGTGTAATTTAGTCTCCAGGGAACCAGGAGGAGGCTGGGACCTTGCCTAAAATCACATTCACGCTTGGCTTCTTTCTGTTCACTGTTTTTCTTCTTCTTCTCACCACCCTCCTCCCCCCGCCATTTCTTTTCCTTCTTCCTTAGTCAATCTCATGTACAAATTCTCACCTCAAAATCTGTTTCTGGGGAATCTGACCTAAGACACAGATGTGTGTTTGAACTTGGCCTATCCCTTGGAGCCCTGCAGCCTTGTCCCTTGTTTTATGTGATTATCATATTCCCTAACTAGACTGAGAGTATGGAATGCATCTAACTGGGAATTTCTGGAAGGTCGCAAATTCACAGCAGAAGAATATGAGTCAGAAAAATCTCCTTGGGGTGAGCTACTTAGCCTCTCTAGGCTGTGGCTTAATCATCTGTAAAATGGAAATAATAATTGTGCTGATCTTCAAGGACTGGTGTGAGAAGACAAGGAGTTTGTATACGTCAAACACAGCATTGGGCACATAGATCAACAGATTTCCATTATTATGATTATTGGTATTCCAGAATTTGCCATCTTGTCAGACCTTGGCTCCTCGTTGGGATTCAGAAATGAGGTCACTGTGCTGTGAGTTCCTGTGTGGCAGAAACTGACTGACCCACATATTAGTGTGCTCTCAGCACTTACCAAAACATTTTTGGCAGGAAATTTTGACAAAGGCTGCTTGTTGCTGGAGAGAGCAATTGCAGAAAACCTTTTTCCCGTCTTGCTTTCACGCGTTGTGTCCTGCTCACCATCCATTCTCTCTCTCAGCTTCCTTTCACTGGTGAGACGCTTTTTGCCCAGCATTCCACAAACACAGTGGGAGAAAGGGAAGAGAGGAAGAGCTGGGAGAAGCAGAGCCAACCGGAGGAGCCAGCGGCCGGGCGGCATTCCCCAGGCACCCGCATTAAGGGCCTGATTAACTTAAAATATTTCCCAGCTTCTGAGGCACTTGATTAAAGTCAATTGGGGGGAAAGAAGATAAGCTCTTACAAGGGCTAATTTGAGGCTTAGAAAACTTGAATGTGTCTAAATCTCAAATTGTCGGGTGTGGAGCGCTGGTGATTGTCGGGTCTGTGGGGAGAACGTGTTAGCATTCTGGTGGCGGATCCGCGGTGCCGCCAGCCCCAGCTCCCTGGTCCCCACCCTTCCCCACGCGGCTGCCTCGCATTCCTTCCCATCTTCTCCGTTCTTCCGCTCGGGAGGGCTTAGACGATCTTGTCTTTTGAAGGCATGGAAAGAGATGGCTCTGGATTCAGAACACAGCCTCCGCTGCCGCCTTCCTCCCCCAGATGCCCGGAAAAATCAGAATGGGAGTTTAGCGATGCTGTCCGGGGGCATCCTCTTGATGTGTTAATGGATCATGCTTGCTGCACTGTCGCCCATGATGCTGGGGACACTGCGACATGGGCAGATCTCCCCCTTTCCTATCAGCTCAGGCGGCAGGGAGCCAGGCAGGGAGCGATTGACTTTCCTGTCATGAGCCAGGCTAGGCTGACTTTTGATCTTTGACAGGGAATTTCCTGCAAAGATGCAGAGAGAGTGGGGCTCTAATCCAGGTTACCCTGCTTAGCACTGTGAGGAGTGGGGTTGGGGAGGCATACTTTGTCACCATTGGATGGTGTATTAGTTTTCTGTTGCTGCAGAACAAATAATCACAAATCTAATGTCTTAAAGTAACATCCATGCATGAGCTCGTGGTTTTGTAGGTAGGAAGTCCAGCCTGGTGTGGCTGAATTCTCTGCTCAGGGTATCACAAGGCTGACGTCCAGGTCTTGGCTGGATTAAATCCTCTTCTGGGAGCTCTGGGGAGAAATCTGTTTCCAAGCACACGCAAAGTATTGGCAGAATTCAGTTCCTTATGGGTGAAGGACTAGAGTCTGTTTCCTTGCTGGCTGTCAATCAGGGGGCTCTTAGAGCACCTGAAGGCCACCTGCATTTCCTCTCATATTGTGCCCCAGTATCTTCAAACCAGCAAAGACATGTCAAATCCCACTGGTGCTTCAGATCTCTCTGATTTCTCTTCTGTCACCAGAAGGAGAAAATTCTCTGTCTTAAAGGCTCACCTGATGGGGTCAGATCCACCTGGATAACTTTGCCTTTTAAGGTCATATGACTCGGACCTTAATTACATCTGCAATATTCTCTCATTGCAGCAGTTAGATTAGCATTGGATTGAGTAACTAGGGAATAGGGATGTGGGGGTGGGGGAGATTCTTCCCTTCACAGGTGGCCTAAGACTGTGATGTGGTTATGGCCAGAGGATCCAAGATAGCCTTGATCAGCCTCCCCCATCCCCGTGAGGTCCCTGAGAAAGGGAGGAGGGCATCCAGAGAACCATAGCACACTGAAACAAAGCTATCAGCTTCTCATCTTTAGTGAGGCCTCTGGGGTAGCACCAGGATGGTCTCTGGGAACCAGCTGAAGTGGTTTGAGCTCTTGGGCTAAGGAAATAAAATATCTTCCAAAGCCCATCAGATAGACTTTTATTTTTTTTTTTTTTTTTTTTTTTTTTTTTTTTTTTTTTTGGTGTCCCAATACAAAACCCCCCCTGGGACATCAAA
>CAUYQG010108825.1:0-38153 GCA_963574415.1 Tarsius wallacei
ATTTATTGTAGAGATGAGGTCTCGCCAAGTTGCCCAGGCGGGTCTCGAACCTGCAGGCTCAGGCAATCCACTCACCTCAGCCTCCCCAAGCGAGGGATTACAGACTGAGCCACTGAGCCCAGCTCATGAAATCTTTAAATCAAGACATATAAGTGTTTGCTGTAGTGCAAATGTTAAGCCACATTTGATTTGAGCTGAGAGGGATGAAGCAAAGCAATGAGCCCATTTAGTATCTGTGAGGCTTTTAGGCTTGGCAACTTTAAAGGGAATAAAGTAATTATTACCTTTAAATTATTATTTAATTATTCTGCTAAAGTGCAAATCTAAAGTAACTACTCTAAAGTGTTTCTAACTTAAGCAGAACTTACCTGACCTTTTGGTGATAGACACACCTACTTATAAGTAAGTAGTTTCAACGTGTGGGTCATAACATATATATGAGAAATATTCTTTCAATTTTGTAGTGGCTTTTCATTAAAGGTATCCCAGCTGGACACCTGTGAAGATTCATAATCTATTATTTATCTTGTGCATTTCTATAGTGCCTGTTGCCATAGTAACACACTTGGACTGAGATATAAGACAATAAACAAATAAGCTTGGAAAGACCACTGTAGTCACAGATACCTTGAATCATGATTATTGTACTATGATGAATAGGATAGTTGATGAAGTTCTACTGAAACAAGTGATGAATCAAGATTACAAAGGCCTCTGAAACAACATGCTGTAAAGAAAGACTTCTGAGCAGCATATGAAAAACCTGGGATCAATTCTTGGCTCCATCATTCAATAGCTATGCAACCTTACCAGATTATATAAACTGAAATTTAGTTCCCACTTTTGAAAATCAGAAATAATAATATCTGCTGAATGCCCAGTATCTTTACAAAAAGCAAATGAAAGGACTCTGCAAACAGATTGTTATATGGCTAGGCAAACATGACATAGTGTTCTAAAATAAACTTTCAAGCATTATTATGCTTCATTTGAAGAACACTTCTGTATAAAATGAAACAAGCAGTTCTGAGCGTCCAAAATTGAGAAATTATGGCATTATTATCACTCTTTAACATTATTCTCCTGAGGTAAATAACAAATTGTACTTGTAGTCCACTTAGTTTTATGAAAACTTCCATTTAAGTGCTGGCGCTTGCATTTACTTTCTGGAGATATTTCCTGGACTTCTCAACACAGCAAATAATTTCCAATGACTATTGACTGCAGCAAATAATTGTTGCAGTTCCTTACCATTGTTGTGGTGGTGGTAGAGACAGCTAGGCCATGTAAGCACACAGGTCAAGCACGTCTGGGAAGAGACCAGTGATGTAAACCCTTGTTTCTACTGCTCAAGATGTACAGTTTGTTAAACCAATTGATCCAGTGTCAACATTTGGTACTCCCTTCTTGGAAGCACCATGAGGTAGTTGAAATGTGTAGGATTAAGGGTCAAATCTAAGCCCTGCAACATACTAAAGGTGTGATCTTGGGTAAGTCATAGTCATTTAACATCTTTGTAAGAGAAGTTCACATCTAAAATAGTATTACCTTTGCAGAGCTCCATAGGGCTTAGTAACAATGTGTATAAAGCAGCTGGCACTCATTAAATGGTAGTTTTTATGACTAATCTCGATCAAGTTTCTATTGATGTATCCTCTGCTTCCAGTAAACATAAATTTGATTTTAAACTTATTCTTGACACAGAAGCTAGCCTCAATCTTTTTACAAAAATTAAAATAAAAATCTAGGTTGGTAATAATAATTAAGGATATCACCAGTTAAAGTATCTGTGGCTTTTGACCATGTATATGACACATCAAATTTGCAACATTAGACCACATTTCTGTATATTCATCTGCAGCACGATTCAGATAACAGAAGTGTATGTTCCTTAAAGTAGATTTTTGGAACTGTTTTTGGCATACATGATTTAGGAATCTACCACAGAGTCGCTTGCTTACTATATGGCTGGGCAAGCACGTCTGGCAGATTAAAGGAGAAAGATGTCACATTCAAAATAAACATGATGGGTACAACTACTCAATCATAAGGGTGCCAACTCCTCCATGAAGCCTTCAAGTAAAAATGAGTCTTTTGTTTTCTCTCTATGCCTATGTACTATCTTTGCATTTCTAACACAGAACTCATCAAATTCTGTCATGTTTTGCGCTTAGTTTAGACATGACTTTTTATTCACAAGACTATAATAGATAATGCTCCATTTCTTACACATTCACCCACAATGGGAAAGTGGGGAGCTCAGGAGCTGTGCATACTTCAGATAAGACCACTCTTCTTTGGCTCCCACATCACCCTTGTCACTGTGAAAGGGGTAGGGCAGGGGCAGACCTCTGCTGATATCTGGAAAGTCCTCTATTTCTCTCTCCCTGCTAATACTCAGAGCTTTTTCACTCTAATGTGCCTTAAGATTATCCAGATTAAGTTATATGGCTTCATCTCTGTTTATGCCTCAAGAAGCCCAGGACTCCTAGGTTTTCCTTTAACTCCCTATTCTAATCTCATAAAACTCCACAGGCAGCTAATAAACATACTACTTCCAACACTTCTCACTCTCACTCCGTATGCCTTTTTCTTGCTTTATTTTTCTACATAGCATTTATCAAAACCTGGATATATCTCCCTCTACTAGATTGTAGACTTTTTGAGGGCAGGAATATTTTACTGTTTTATATATGACTTTATTCCCGATGCCTGGAACTGTGCCTGTCACATAGTAGGTGCTTAATACATATTCATTGAATGGATATTGAATCAATAGTAAACTTCTTGAGCTTAGAGGTTGGATCACATTTGTAACTGTCTTTGCCTCACTGCCTTGAATATTAGACATTCAACAAATGTATATTGAATTGAATTAAGTTGAACATCTCTACTAACCCAAGTATTTGGATTCTTCAAACTGTGCTGACATTGTAAACTGTGGAACAGAGACCAACTGAACTCTTGTGGTACATATAACATAATTATAGACTATAAAAACTGATTTAGACCTAAAATAATTTTATAATGAAGAATTGGGAATATAAAAATATTCAAATGTATAATATTTATTAATTGTTACTTATTTACAGTCTATAACAAAATTGACGTATCAGGACCACTTGCCAACATTAATAAAAATATAATACACTATACATCTGTCCTAGAAAATGATGAGAAGTATCAACAGAACTCTTCATACTTGCACAATATATTAGCAACAAGCCAACATTTTACTTTTAAAGCCCAGGCTACTCAATGAGTATGGTCCTAAAAAATGTCTCTATGGCCCTGCTTGTCCTGAAAAATGAGGGCTGTCTGGCTGGAAGAGAAGAAAAATGGCTACAGGGTGATTCTATTATAAATGGTAATAGGTCCACAAGAAAGAACAGTTTAAAAAATGCTTTTACAATGGAATACCATTCAGTCTTAAAAAAGAAGGGAATTCTGTCAGTTGTAGCAACATAGATAAACTTGGAGGACATTGTATTAAATGAAATAAACCAGACACAGAATGACAAATACTGCATGATCTCACTTATATATGGAATCCAAGAAAGTCTGTCTCACAGAAACAGAAGAATGAATGGTAGTTACCAGGGACTGAAGAGGCAGGGGGTGTGGGAAGATGTTGGTCAAAGATTACATACACAATTTCAATTAGATAGAAGGAATAAGTTCAGGATATCTATTGTACAACGTGGTGACTATAGCTAATAACAACGAACTACATACTTGAAAATTGCTAAGAGATTAAGAGTAAATTTTAAGTGTCTCACCACAAAAAAAAGGTAAGTATGTAAGGTAATTATGAATATGTTAAGTAGCTTTATTTAGCCATTCTACAGAATATACATAGATCAAAACATCATGCTGCACACCATAAATATATGCAATTTTTACTTGTCATATATATATATACACACAGATATAAAGCTAGAACAGTTGTTTTCTTCAGACAGTATTAAACAAATCAGGCCCATTTGGAGCTAAAAACAGTAATTAAAAAGTTAAATAAAATACAACACTACTGATAAAAATGGAAAAATTCTATTTCATTGGTAAGAACATGAACTTTTATGGTTTGGTCTGGTCCCTTCTGAATAAAATGGAGAGTAACAGAGAGGTATTTGCCAAAATAATTTAAGTATACAAAGGTATTTGTATATTCTGGTGTCGATAGTACCCTTTATTTTGACAAAGTTTTAAGAAAATATGTTTTGATGGCTTTTTTTTTCTCTTCCATATTAATTCCATCTCCTCTATTTCTTTCAGCTAATTATTTTGTCCAAAAATGTACAATAAAAATATTGTTGTGCATGTTAACAATTTTTAGATTTATGTGCCTTGTGTTTCAATGGGCATTTAAAGATAAATTACAAAGCTAAAAAGGTAGAAATAATTTTAGAATTGTGCTTAACATGATGGATTTAAAACTTTCTCAGATCTATAGAAAATTACTTTTAGGTAGCAGTCATACTATTATAAGCTAAAATTAACACAAACCCCAAAACTCATGTGGGGAAGGAGTATTGCTCATTGGTCTGAGCCCAGAATTGGGTCTCTTCTCCTGGGCTTTAATCCCAGCACTGTGATTATGAGTAAGTCATTTCCATTTTAACCCCATGGTGCCTCAGTTTCCGAATTTGTTATACAGAAAAAATACTGACCTAACTCATGGAGCCTTAGAGATTTAAAAATGAAATATTACTGCTCTTGGAAAATATGAACTGCAATAATGCTAATTATTATTACAAAAATAAATGCATGTTCATCATATGGTAATTTAGGCAGAATGAGGTTGGGGAAAGGAGACTCTCAGAGCTCTTTTGTGCCAGTCAAATGAGTCCTCTTCGTTTAGTTGGCTCCCTAATAACAGTCAGCTGAATGGAGGATTTGCTAAAAGTACAAAACAGATGACAGGGTTAGAGGAATTAAAGAAGATTAAAAACAATCCTCAATTATGTGACTCATCTAGATTATGGGACAACAGTCCAACTCACCTTGGTTCCAATGACTTGTATCTCTGAATTCAGAATAAACAAGCTATTGAGACAACCTGCAGAGAGTCAGTCCAACCAAATGTGCGAGTCCCACAGCCAGCTAGTAACATTGATATGGCCTCTATCAGCATCCCTCCAAATCTAAGATACATAGGAGGCCAAAAAACTTGTATCACAATTAAAAATATCAATTTATTTTTGCACAACTTCTTGCTAATTAGAACTATTACGACAATTGTTTAATTACACATTCAGCCCTTTCCACATGACAGTCACCCAAGAGAGACAGAAGCTCCATCTCAAACTGGCACTTGAGATTTTCATGGGTTCTGCTCACTTATCATCCCTGCTTCAGCCAAATAAATATTTTTATCATTATTATCATGTTGCATGGTAGATGTACATAGGGCTTTATAAAAACTAGATAGAGATAGTATTGTTTTTTAGCAAGATCCTAGAACAGGCTGTAACTGTAGAGGATTTAAGTGGTTATCAGCTTCATGGCATAGAGTGAAGCCACCAGGCCAGTTTGGGTGATGAGGAGATGATTAAGAAGAGAATAATCCAAGAATGTCCTCCAAATTAATGGTCAACAATAAAGAAAGAATTGAGAAAGGATTGTATTAAAGAGACATGGTGGAAATTATGAGAAAATGTGTTGGATACACACAGTAGGCAATAACATAGGGAGAAGACATTTAATTCATCTGTTCCAATAAGTCATTTTGAAGTTATCTCTAACAATGATCCAAATGGAAGATTTTTTTTTCTTTAAATCAGTTGCTGAAATCACAAGAGATTGGTTTTGCCTCTACTTTTCCTCTTTCCTTTCCTTCAATGGGTAAAAACTTTCTTACCTAAACTCAATATAACATGTAGCTCCCCAGCTTAAAAATCCTTCAATGGCTCCTCTGTTTCTACTTTATGCAGTCCAAACTCCTCAACTATAATTTCAATGCACCACTCTAATATCTGATTCCTGCCTCATCACTCCACGTTTGCTGTGTTAAACTTTATTTTATTCCCATGGCTTTCAGGATAACATCCAATATCCTCAGCATGGCATTGTTGCCTACCTTCCAGCCACCTAGACCAACTTTCTTGTCTCTTTTTTTCAAAATTTTTTGTCACGACAAATCTTTATTTCACATTGTTCATTTTACAGAAGAAATATTTTAGACGGCTCGAAATAGTGCATATGGTATATTGTCATGTTATTTAAAAAGCGAAAGTGACACATGTGCATACAGACATAAATTTGCTTATATGTATGCTAAATATCTCTAAAAGGAGACCCAAACTAATAACACTGGCTTCTTCTGAGGAGATTGTCTCTTATTTTTTTAGAGACAGGGTTTCAGTCTGTCACCCAGACTGGAGTGCAGTGGCACAATCATAGCTTACTGCAGTATCAAACTCTTGGGCTCAAACAATCCTCCCTCCTCAGCTTCCCAAAGTACTGAGATTACAGGCGTGAACCACCATGCCCTGCCAAAACCACCACTCTTCATTCTGCTGCAGCAGGATTCAAATGTGAATAGAAATTCTAACAGCTTTTTTTCCCCACCCCCAACTGGAATGCATGTACCCCTCTTTGAATTAGCTTATAATAACAAAAATGATAAGAAAATAAATTTTGATGTATATATTACATGAATTCAACAAATGGTAATAAGTGCCAAATATATGTCATATGCTGATCTAGATGCTGGAGCCATAGCAATGAGTAAGAAAAATTTCTGTTCTTGAATGTACATACTGGGTGGGGAAGGGTAAACAAGAAATAAGATAATTGCATAACTTGATCATAAGCAGCTTGAAGGGAAGATATGAAATAAAGCAAAAAAAAGTAGCAGGTCTTGGAATTAAGCAGACACTATTCATATTTATGATTGACTATTTAGCAGTTCTGTGACCTTAGGCAAATAACTTAATCACTCTGAACTTCCCGTTTCCTCCTCTGTGAAATGAAGATAAGTTCCATCTTAATAGCATGCTTGTAAGAATTAAAGAAAATAATGACTATAGTTTCTGGCATAAATGCTTAAGTGGTAATACTTTTCTAAAGACTTTGCAGCTTCCACTGACTCCCACTTCATTACTATGCATCTTCCCCCATACACATTCCTTTCAGAAGACCAATCTGTCTAGACTGTGGGCATCTCTAGGTCAGAAAACATGCTTTTTTTTTCTGGCTCTGGTGTCACTGCACTTGGACCATAGTAAGAACTCTCCAAATGCTTGTCAAACCAACCAATAATTAAATGTGTTTAGTCAATCATTAGTAGAAAACCAATCAAATCATTTCAAAGGACATTGTTACCGCTGACTGCTTACCTTTGTCAGTTGTGAATAGTAACAATTTTGAAAGGGCATTTTATTGGAAGAATGAGAGCCCTATCATCTGATGGTCTTCTTTCATTTATATCCTCACATTGGTCTGCTTCTTATCTGCCAACCATGCCTCATATTGCCCCACCTTCATGCCACGGCTTATACTGCTCCAATCATCATTGTCACACCAGCCTCACACCCCTTCCAAAGATGAAATCCTCTTCAGAGTTTTGACTAAGCTCATTCCTCTGACTTAACAGGACCTACTAATTATAGCCCTGTTTTAGCCAATTGAAGTATTTTTGAGGGAGTAGGCAGGGGAACATTTATAAATTACTGAAAGCATGTATCTTAGTCTGCTAGGGCTGCCATAAAAAAATGCCACAGACCTGGGT
The DNA here is from genome assembly GCA_963574415.1 of Tarsius wallacei. Taxonomy (NCBI): domain Eukaryota; kingdom Metazoa; phylum Chordata; class Mammalia; order Primates; family Tarsiidae; genus Tarsius; species Tarsius wallacei. The sequence continues at coordinate 7,733 of CAUYQG010108825.1, forward strand.
AAATTAAGCAACAAACATTATTTTCTCACAATTCTGGATCCTGGGAAGTCTGAGATCAGGATGCCAGTATGACCAAGTTCTGATAACGTCTCTCTTCCTGGCTTGCAGACAATCGTCTCAACGTGTGCTCACAAGGACTTTTCTCAATCTATGCTAATGGAGAAAGAGCTCTCTCTCTCCTCTTCTTCCTATAAGACCACCATTGTGAGCAGATTAGGTTTCCACCTTTATGACTTCATTTAACCTTAATTGCATTCTGAAATCCTTCTCTCCAAATAGTAGAGATGGAGGTTAGGGCTTCAACATAAGAATTTGAGGTGGGGGGAGGGACATAATTCAGTCAATATTAGCATATCTAGTTTGAAAAGTAAGCATGTAACATTTTTAATTTCCTTAGGCACATCTTTTTCTTTTTAAATTAAAAATAATTCATTGTTTTTCCCATTACAGAAAAACTCATGCTATTTAAAAAATAGAAAATGAAGGTAAGCCAAAAGGAGAAGACAAGAACAATAATAATTATACTATCCAAACAGATAAATTGTTAACACTTTGCTGTTTGCATTCCCAGGCATTTTTTGATGTCTACATTCATATTTTTAAAAACCTAAAAAACTGAAATCATGTTATGCATGTTATGGATACTTTTTTACAACCCAACTTTTCATTATAGATATTCAAATAAAACATCTAAAAAGCTGCAGAGTATTCCATTGCATGAATAAACTGTAACTTATTGAACAACTTTTCTACTTCTTGACATTAACTTATAATTATTATAAACATGAATATCCTGCAACATCCATCCTTGTCCACTTATTATATAATATCATTAAGATAAATTCCCAGAAATTGAATTATTGAGAAAACGAGTGCTTTGGTTTTCATATGCCCTCCAAAGACTCATGTTGAAACTAATCCCCAATATAGAAGTATTGAGACACGGACCTTAACAGGTGATTGACTCATGAGGACAGATTAATTAATTGATCTATTCATGGATTAATGATTTAAAGGATTAATGGATTATCATGGGAGGAGAACAGGTGACTTTATAAGAAGTGAAATTCAGATGTGGTGTCTCACTTCTGAAATCTCAGCATATTGGGAAGGCAAGGCAGAAGGATTGCTTGAGCCCAGGAGTTAAAGACCAGCCTAGACAACATAACAAGACACTGTATCTACAAAAAAAAAAAAAAAAATTAAATTAGCCAGGCGTGGTACCGCGAGCCCATAGCCTTAGCTTCTTGGTAGGCTAAGGTAGGAGAATTGCTTGAGCACAGTAGTTTGAGGCTGCAGTGAGCTGTGATCGTGACACTGCACTCTAGCCTGGGCAATGGAGTGAGGTCCTGAATCAAAAGATACAGGAGAGAGAGGGGTGGGGGAGAAAGAGAAAGAGAAATCTGAGTTGGCATACTAGCATAGTCAGCATCAGCATCCTTACATTGTGATGTACCATGCCAACTTGGGACTCTATCAAGTCCTCACCAGGAAGGAGGCTCTTACCTTGGACTTCTCAATCTCTAGAATTGTAAGAAATATATTTTCTTTTTTCTATAAAAATTACCCAGTTTCAGGTATTCTGTTATAAGCAATAGAAAATGAACTAATAAAAAAAGAACGCATTTTTTTAATAAAGATTTCCAAATTGGCCTAATGAAAAATTACTTGTGTCTACAACCACCAGCAGTATAGGTGTGTAATCTACCAACATAAAAATTTGTATTTTTACTATTTGACAATTTAGTAGGCTGAAAATATCTTATTTTAATTTTCATAGTATTAATTATTAGTATAATTAAACATTTTTTGTATTCTATTGGGAGTTTATATTTCTTGTTTTGAACCTCCCTTTGCCTACTTTTTTTAAAAGTTGAGGGTCTCTGTCACCCAGGCTGCAGTGCAGTGGCACAATCATGGCTCACTGCAGCCTCAAACTCTTGGGCTCAGGTGATCCTTTCTCCTCAGCCTCCCAAGTAGCTTGGACTACAGGTGCATGTCACCATGCCCAGCTAGTTTTTTAAAATGTTTTGTAGAACCAACGTCTTGGTAGTTTGCCCAGGCTGGTCTTGAACCCCTGGGCTCAAGCAATCCTCTGGCCTTGGCCTTCCAAAGTGATGGAATTACATGTGTGAGCCACCATGCCTAGCTGTCTTTTCCTTTTTGATTTGTTATACATTGAATAATTTTCAAATTGTTGCCAATATTTTACCAAGCATTGTGGAAAAACTAAAGTTTTTTGTTTTTTTTTCTGACTAAATGATAAAATCACTATTAAAATGTTTGCACTTCTTCTATGACCTAAAAGATCATGACATTTTATGCTTTATATCTAGTGTCAAGTTTATTTGCACAGGTTCTAATTAAACAGTGGTGAATATTGAGAGTCTCACTACATCATGATCTTGATTCTCAAAGCTACCCATTGTGTAACAAAGCCAAACATCTAATTGGAAATCCCATTTTCTATCATAAAAATATTTTCCACTGAATTTACTAACATTATTTAGAAACTAATTTATGATATAACCTCACTGGAAACCTGTAAGTATTCTTAGTAGAGAAAAATGCAAATTCTTATAAATAACACATCTTAATAATACCTGATTTGTGAAGTAAGTAAATGTGAGTTAAACAAAATTTATTTTATAAATAAACTAATATAAATTTTTATTAAAGTTGAATTGCAAAGTGGAGGTAAAATAAAAAGTAACTTAGTGACCTTTAGTCACCCAATTTATAAAACAGCTCATCAGTATTTCTGTGTGTTTCAAATATTTTACTTCAGTTCTTAGGACTTACAAGCACATCAGTCAATTTACTATGTGTATCTTGGTAATAGCATTTGGTTGACCCATGTAATATATAATAAGATGCCTTTAACACTCTCAGGATAATCTTTCCACATTAATCACAAACATAAGAAACACTATGAACAACAAGTACTTTGGCAATATAATATGCCCATAAATACAGTGGTATACACCAAGGTTTTTGATTGGTGAGAACTCTCAGCGTGGTATCAGTAGATTTGAATATTAATTCTAGTATGCCATAAACTTGTTAGCTAGGTGACTAACCATGTATAAAATTAATTGAGTTTGTTAAGATGACCACTATGGTAGTCAGTTTTAGGTATCAACTTGTCAAGACTATAGTATTCACTTATTTAATCAAACACTACACTAGGTGCTGCTGTGAAAGTATTTCACAGATGTGATGAATATCAATAATCAGTTGACTTTAAATAAAGGAAATGACCCTCGAGAATGTGAGTAGACCTAATCTAATTAGTTGAAAGTCTTAAGGGCAAAAATGGAAGTTTTCCAAAGAAGAAATTCTGCCTCAAAACTGCAGCATCAGCTCCTGCTTGTTTCCAGGCTGAGGCCTTCCTTGTAGATTCAGAATTTACCAGTGTGAAATCCTGTGATCCTATTTCTGTAAAAAAAAAAAAAAAAACAACTCCTTAAAATAAAGAGCATCCCCAAATATAAACCCAGAATTATCCTTTTGGAGGCTAGGTCCCTTGTAGTACACTCAGAATTTGTTCCTCCAGATCAAATGGTCAACCAAAGATTTTTCCTGGAAGTTTTGAGAAGGTTGTGTCACAGTTTGTGGAAAAACATCCTGAGTTGTGGCAAACAGGTGGCTGGTTCTTCCACCATGACAATGCACCTGCCAACACTGTGCTGAGTGTTCAACAGTCTTTGACCAAAAACAGCATGACCCCAATGCCTCACCCTCCCTATTCACCTGATCTCGCCCTGAGAGACTTTGTTGTTGTTGTTTTCCTGGATGAAAAAAGACCTCAAAGTGAAATGTATTGCCAATGTGAAAGAGGTGAAACAAAAAATGGCAAAGCACTTAAAAGGCATCAAAATTGATGAGTTCAAAAACCATTTTGAGCAGTGGAAGAAGTGTCTTGAAGGTATATTGCATCTAACGGAGAGTACTTTGAAGGTGACTGAAGTTTAAACATGTAAAAATAAATACACAATTTTTTATAAATAAATTCAGTTTTTTGGATATATACAGAAATAGTTATCGATATAAAGATATAGATATCCCTTGAACAATGCATATAACTCTTGACTCCTCCAGAACCTAACTACTAATAGCCTACTGTTGACTGAAAGCCTTACTAACATAACCAGTTGATTAATATGTATTTTTTGTCATATGCATTAAATACTGTATTCTTACACTAAAGTAAGCTAAAGAAAAGAAAATATTAAGAAAATCATAAAGAAGTAAAAATATATTTACAATTCATTACACAGAAGTGGATCATCATAAAGGTCTTCATCTTCATCATTTTCCTGTTAAGTAGGCTTAGGAGAAGGAAAAGGAGGAGTTGGTCTTGCTGTCTCAGGAGTCACAGAGGAGGAAGAAAATCTGTGTATAAATGGACCCTCACAGTTCAAACCTGTGTTGCTCAAGGGTCAAGTGTGTGTGTGTGTGTGTGTGTGTATGTGTGTGTGTGTGTGTGTGTGTTTGTGTGTCTCCTATTAGTTCTGTTTTTCTGGAGAACGCTGACTGATACAATCACTAATAAGCACTTTTGGTTTCAGCATTTCATTATTTTATCAAAGTGAATTAAGAAGGCCACCATAACCACAACTGCTTGCTTAAGGGAGACAAATAATTAAAGAGTAACTTCTTACTCATCTTTTAAGTTAGAAAAAAAGTGTTAAAAAGGGTTATTTTTCTAAAGATAAAAAAAAGTGTGTGTGTGTGTGTGTGTGTGTGTGTAGGGATAGAGTGTTTACATCTATGAACAGAGGCAGAGATAGAAAGAGACAGGGCTCTGATATACAACCTTTGAATAATTATTTTTTGCATCTTTGTTGTTGAAAGTAAATTTCGCTCTAAGGGAAGATGTCAAAGTGACAGGGCTAGACTCTGTAGTTCTCTATTAATGGCTGTCTAGTGAGGTAAGACAAAGAGTGCACATTTCTCATGCAAGGCACTGCACAATTATAGATCTCTAAATACTTAAAAACCACTTCTGGAAAATGATGGGTTAGTCATTGTTGAGTACAGCGAGTCTAACTCAATATTAATATACTCATAATATTATTGAATGTGGTCAAACTCACATTCTCATAAAAGGCATACTAACTATGCTAATTTGGATCATGTACACAAATATATACTCACCAATATAACAGCAATGAAATCAGCACCACAGGATAGTACCACTAGTCAATATAGAAGTACAAAATGCATTTGTATAATATATATGCATTCTCTATGGCCTCTATGTGAGAGCACGATAGGGAAGAATGATTGGAAGATCCCTTTCTGTCTGACACCTTCTTACTTTGTATTAACAAAGGTGTTAAAAACAGTCAGCCAAAGACTACCAAAAGCAAAACTATAGTTTGTTACATTTAGTAGCTTTCTGTAGCAAGGGAGAATGCACAGCAGGGTATCCTGAGGTGTCCGAAAAGTTCAGGTGTGGTAAGGGTGCTTAGAGAATTTTGGAGGTAGAAGTTAGTAGTATGATAGTATTGAGCAAATCTGTAAAGTAAGGAGTATTGGAATAGTCAGTGAATTTATCTTTAGAATACATACATTTCTAAAGAGTTACTGTTGTTAGTGTTCCGTTAGTTTGTCTGTGGTTTTCTCTAGAAAATAAGGGTCTGAAGGAGGTGGTGATCAAGACTATAAGCTTTAATAGTCTGTGATTATTGTTTGGTTTGGTACAGTTTGTTTTGGAGCCATTATAGTTTTTCAGGTGTGGTTTCTCTTTCACTTCTCATTCCCCCTCACAGCAGGGCTGCCAGCAGGACCATTTCTCATTTTAATGCCCCCCCCCCCCCCGCCCCTCCTCTTCTGGTCATTCTTCAACCTAAGCTGAAGGATACACCATTATCTTCTGGGGACTTGATCAATTCAGATATCTAGCACTATTTGATGGGTCATGATCATGTAATATGTTTTTATTGGTAGTTGTTTTGATCTCTACAGGTGTCAGGCCTCCTTATTCTTTGTGTTGGATGATCAATTGTTGTATCATCAGGCATGACAGCAGGAGCACAACCACATTTAAAACCCTGGAGCTCACACATTTAGCTACTGCCACACAAACGCTAAGACAAGGCTTATGATTAAAGTTTGAAAGGTACTTCAAAGCCATAATACTAGACCTCCAAATCCAGGCCATAAAAATATACCCAGAATCTGTTTGAGTTTTCCTTAGTTAAGCAAATTGCTTATTTTCCCTTTGATTTGGATATGCATTGCCTAACTTTTCCAGTTCAAGTCTCCATAATACTACATTTGGACACAATCTGTGATGCAGAATGAAGAGATGCTGTATTTGAAAAGAGTATCAACTTTGGAATTTAATCTAAAAAGTTTCTTAATGAATATGTTTCAGTGCCCAATTTCTAGTTATTATTTTGAAGGAGTGTAGGGAAATTTACCCCAAAGTATAGCTTTTTGCCACAAAGTCTCTCTGACCTTCTTATCCCCACTTAGCCACAGTGTCACTGTTTCCCCTTCCTGTTATCTTCTTATCTACTGCAGAAAAGAAGAGCAAGATATGATCACACTTGAGCAACCTTCTTACAAGTATACTGCCTGTCTCCAAAGAGCATTTAAGTTCCAATGACAATTATTTACAAGTCATTCTCTGTTTCCTCATCCATTTATTCTCTCGCCCCTCAATAAAACTCCTTTCTCTCACTCCCATAACCTGTTTTACCAGAAATGCCAACCCCAATTGTTTCTGTAACCTTTAGGTAGTACTTAAGTTTCTGTAACTCATCGGGAAGTTGAGTCTTCATTCTGAAGTCTTCTGTGTAGACACATTAAATAAAATGTGTATGCCCTTTCTCCTTTTATTCAGTCTGCCTCATGCCCATGACTTTTCAGCAAAACTTTAGGGAGCTAATGACTATGGCCCCCACAATTTAAATATCAGTTTTAAAATGTTATTGTTGTTTTGGTTTGTGTGTGATTCAGTGTCACTGAATGCATATTTATTAGAGTCAAGCAATCTTGGAACAATTTAGATGTTATAAAATATTTGTAGAAGAAAGCAGTAAGTGCAAACTCTAGGATTACCTATGGTGAAGAGACCCATTACTACTAATTCATAGTTGTTATAATGTTTGGTTACTTAGTGTTACTGTCCTGCACTCGCCTGCATTCCTTAGAATTATAAGACTGTGCTGACCCTTCCTGGAACAGAAGGAGTCACTGACTCCATGGTTGTATTCACATCGTTAGTAAAATAGATTGTTATTCATTTCTATGATCAATAGTTAACATTAGAAAGACAATATTAATCTTGCAGCTGTAACTAGTACACTCTTTTGTTGCAACCATTGGCTAATGATGTATCACAATGAATAATGTTTTACTTTCTAGTAAGCACCATTAACTTCTGTGCTTAGAGTTACTGATAAATGAAAATTACAGGTTCATGATAACGAGTATCAAGAATATACAGACAATGAATGTCATAATTAATGAAATGCAATTGTAACTGGAATCCTGCAGAATACATTGTAAGTCATGTAGTTTGATGTTAATCATCAGCAAACCTCAATGCTTATGCTTATAAATACAGACTGTAAAATCCGAGAAGCTGAGCTGGCCTTAGTATCTCTACTGGTTTGTCTCCCTGAATTCTGAATTCAGAAATAAACTTTTTTCTTCCCAGTTCCCTGCCTCCCAGGTTTCACTGGTGAGAGAGAGAGCAGCCATATGTTCCATGGATAATTTCACCTAGGTTTAATTTACCAGATATGTGAACTTGGGCACATTTTTCTTTTATGAATTTTATTGTGTATGTTTAAGGTATACAATGTTATGAGATAGAGATAGATAGTAAAATGCTTACAATAGTGAAACAACTTAACATATTCAATCATATCATTTAATTATCCATTTTTTTATGATGAGAGTGGCTAAAATCTACTCATTTTTCAAAAATCCCAATGCAATACTATATTATTCACCATAGTCTTCATGATGTACATTAGCTTTCTAGCCTTTTTCATCCTACATATCTGCTACTTTGTATCTGTCAACTTACATCCCTTCATTTCCTCTCTTCCTCTCCCAGTCCCCATCCCTGGGACCAATTGTCTTATTCTCTATCTCCATGTAGATGACCTTTGTTTGATCGGATTTTAAAAAAATCTCTATGTCTCAGTTTCCTCATCTGTAAAATGGAAAAGTAAATAATATCTACCTCATAGGGTTGTTATAAAGATTAAATGAGTTTGTGAAGTATTTTGATCAGTGAATGGTACAAAGTAAGCTTATTAGGAATGCTCATTAAACGAATTTTTAAAAAATATACCAAATATATTCTGTTTTATCATATGTCTTTACCATTAGGTCCCAATGGAAAAAAATAATTGAAAACTAATTGTCTCCCAAATACAATGGACATTAAAATTACCTGAGAAAATTTTCAAATATTCCTAAAAATGAACTCAACCTACTAAACTAGAATTTCTGAGAATAGAGCCTAACAATCTACATTTTGAACAAGCATCTCAGGTCGTCTCTGTATTATGCTTGGTAAGCATTGTAGTACACTCTTGGCCAGCAAAAGAGATCCATACTAAGATGATCACAAATACTTAGATTTCTGAATATCATGATATTTTCTATTATTAGCTACAGTTAAGAGTAATAATAATCAACTGATTAAAATAATAATCATATATAACATCTAATAATAAGATGATTATCATATATAATCAGATATAATCAATAAGAAAAAATAAACTGATTATGCAAATATAAGGATAAAATATGATGCAAAGTAATTTTTTTTCCTTTTTCTCAAAGTCATTTATAAAACTAAAAAAGGCCAGGTTCAGTGACTCAGCCTGTAATCCCAGCACTTTAGAGGGCTGAGGCGAGTGGATTGCCTGAGCCCGCGGGTTCAAGACCAGCCCTGGCAATTTAGTGAGACTGCATCTCTACAATAAAAAAATAAAAAAATTAACCGGGCGTGGTAGCACGCACCTGTAGTTCCGGCTTCTTGGAAGGTTGAGGCAGAAGGATCGCCAGAGCCGAGCAGGTTGATGCTGGAGTGGCTGTGAATGTGCCATTGCACTCCAGCTTGGGTGACAGAGTGAGAATTCAATTAAAAAAAAATTACTAAAAAAAATAGTGTGCCTTTTAAAGAAATGGTACATACTAACACCATATCATAATGGTAACACTAATGTAATTTTATCTACTCATTATATACTAATTCATTCATTTCATAGATGTTTATTGAGTGCTTACTACATGCAAGGTCCCAAAGACTCCTGAACAAAGAATCCTCTTCTTAACTAGGCCTGAATCTTTGAACTTCCCTGTTAGTTTTTGTATTGCACAGTTTAAACATAAATCTTGTCAAGTTGGTTTAACCAGAATCTCCACAGTAGATATCTGGTCACTCTCAATATCTGACCAAATTTATCATTTTTTACCACCCCCGGGTAGTATCTGACCACCCTGGCCTGCCTTTAGTAAGAATTCTGTTAGATCAGTCTAGCAAGAATTATCCTACCATTTAATTTTCCATTCACAGACTCATTGTTACTTGGCTATAAATCCCTACTTTTCCTTATTGTATTCAGAAGTAAACCCAGTTCTATACTGGGGTGTCTTTTTTTTCTATTTCAATGGTTCTTGAATAAAATTTGTTTGTACTTCTTTAACTATTGTCTAGCTCCGGTTTTCCTTTACATAAGCACTGTGCTAATCCCGATAAATTTAATGGAGGTTAAGACAGGACATAGTCCCAGTCCTCTCAGCACTGACCCATAGTGATGGCTGTGAATAATTATGATCCTTAAGTTTTGCTGAAACACAAACTCACAAAAGACAAATTAATAACAGAAAAGGCATACTTAACCTCTATACATGATAGCCTTCAGAATGAAGACCCAACCCCCAATGAGGGGCAGAAGCTTACATACCACCTTGAGTTTACAGAAAGAATGTGGTCTCAAAGCATGGCCAAACACAGTTGATAGTGGTGGTAAATCAGGTTTTAGTGGCAAGACAGGTTATGGGCGGGAGAAGAAGAGGAGGCTTGACTAGTAAAGGTGGAATTGTTATATAACTGAAACCTCCCAGGTAGCAGCTCTCATAAAAAATAGATGGTAAATGTATCTTTCAGATATTTAAGGTGCCAGAGTCAGTTAATTTTTTCTAGATATGGACAAAGAAAGGCCTGGCTGCATTAATGCAGATTCTCCGCAGATGCAAATTTCCCTCACAAAAGACAGCTTTGCAAAGCCACTTCTGTTTGCTGGCCCTATGGCAGCCATCTCAAAATATGCCAAAGAAATACATTTGGGGGTAAAATATTTTTGTCTCTTTCAGTAGATGTCTCATGAATGAAGATGATGAAATGTACTACATGAAAGCCTTTTCAATTTTGGCTTAAGTTGTATCTTTCCCTCAGAGAACACATTTTTCATTTGCTGGCATACTCCCTGAAATATTTCCATAATCTTCCTACCATTGATTCCAGTGATCCCTCTCCCCAATTACATGTTATAAAAGACATATATTTGAAACAAAACAGAAAATCTCAGCCCATCACAGTGACTCACACCTATAATTCCAGCACTTTGGGAGGCCGATGTGAGAGGATTGCTTGAGCCCTGGAGGATTGCTTGAGACCAGCCTAGGCAACAGAGAAAAACCTCGTCTCTACAAAATATCAAAACATATGCTGGACATGGTGCCATGAGCCTGTAGTCCCAGCTACTCAGGAGGCTAAGGCAAAAGGATCGCTGAGGACCTGAGTCCTGAAGGCCGAGGCTGTGGTGAGTTGTGGCGACAGAGTGAGACCCTCAACTCAAAAAAGAAAAAAAAAATCTGTCCCTTACTTATCTGTTCTCTTCTACATTTTCTTTTGTTGTGTTCTTCTAATGGTATTCTTACATAAATCTGCATATCTTTTTCTGTACATATGTATAATCTTTTTTCCACAATAGTAATATACTATACATGCATACTGTTCTGTACCTCTTTTATCCCTTTAGCATTGTATCCTGGGGTTCTCCAGTTTAGTCCTGACAGATCTGCTTTATTGTTTTATTGATGGTGTCATAGTATCTCACTATATGAATGCACAATAATTTATTAAACAATTTTTTACTAATAAACACTTGTTTCAAAATATTTTTGCTATTGCAAACAATGATATAATGAATATCTTAGTCTGTCTATCTATCTATCTATCTATCTATAAGTATGATAAGGATTAAATTATTCAAAGCAGAATGGCAGGGTCAAAGGATACCTGCATTTGAAATTTAGGTATAAATTGTCAAATTGCTTTTTAAAAAATCACATCACACCAATTTACTCTCTTATTAAATATACCCGTGTCATTGACTGTTACTGTGCCAGTCCAAAGGAGAAAATTTCTATCTCTTTGAAGTTCTAATTTGTATTTATTTCTAAGGAGTGAGGTTAAACATATTTTCACATATTTAAAATACATATTTATTTCTTCTGTGAAGTCTGTCTTCATGATCTTTGCCTCTTGCTTTGTTTCTTTTTCCTATTGATTTTTTCTTTATATATTAATAAAAACATTTTTTCATGTCACAAATATTTTATCTCCAGTATATTATTTGTTTTTCACTTTATGATGCTTCATTATACAGAAACACTTTATTGTAGCCATTCAAATTTGTCTGTTTTATTATCTTTTTTTAATTTTAGAATTGTGGGGTACATATAAGGATTTGTTACATAAATATATTGCGTGAAGGTGAGGTTTGGGTTTCTGATGGGTCCTCCCCTCCAAGTAGTAGGCATAGTACCCAATGGGTGATTGTGTGCCCTTTATCCCCCACTTCAGCAGCGCCCAGTGTCTGTTTTTCCCAGCCTTGTGCCCATGTGCCCAATGTGCTCATTTATGAGTGAGAACATGCAGTATTCTGTTTTTTGTTTCTGTAATTATTAACTTAGAATGATGATCTCCAGCTGCATCCATGTTGCTGCAAAGGATATGATTTTGTTCTTCATTATGCCTGTGTAGTACTTCATAGTGTATATGTATCACATTTTCTTTATCCAGTTCATCTTTGATGGGCATCTGGGTTGGTTCTATGTTTTTGCTATTGTGAATAGTGCTGCAACAAACATACGCTTGCAGGTGTCTTTTTGGTAAAGGAAATTGTGTCATCATTGATTTCTTTGAGCAGTGTTTTGCAGTTCTCTTTGTAAAGATCTTTCACCTCTTTGGTTAGGTGGATGCTGAGGGGTATGTGTGTGTGTGTGTGAGAGTGTGTGTGTGTGTGTGTGTGTGTGTGTGTGTGTGTGTGTGACTATTGTGAATGGGATTGTGTTTTTTATTTGGTTCTTAGCCTGCTTGTTGTTGGCGTACAGAAATTGCATGCTTTATTTTTGTGGTTCCATGTTTTCAAAGTCCTTCCTTTCACCAAGACTATTTTTAAAATTATACCATACTTTCTTCTAGTACTTCTATGGCTTCATTTTTAATGATTTTTTTTATTTATCAATTTGCAATGTCACCTTTATTGTATACTAAATTTCCATTTGTACTTGAGTCTATTCCTGACTTCTCTATTCTGTTTCATTACTGACTTTTGAGTCATGTGTCACTATCTCATTCTTTAATTAATGCAACTGTCTAACATGTGGTAGAACCTGGTAGTGCTAGACTTCTCTAATTCATCCTTTTTTAAGACTTTTCTTAGCTCTTCTTATGCATTCATTTTTCCATATATAGTTTTGAGTCACCACATCTAGTTTTCAAAAATTATCTCGCAATTTTATTGGGATAACTTTTAATTTATAGATTAATATTTTTAAAGCATTGGCACTTTTAAAATGTTGAATCTTCTTAGCCAAGAAAATGGTACCCTTCCACGTATTCAATTCTTCTAAGTCTGTTAGTATCAAAATGATCAATGACAAAATCTTTTTGAGGTGCAGATGCAGGGCTGTTGAGTGGGCTCATTCATGAGGTAAATGACTGGTTCCAAAACACAGAGCAGCCTAGCATTATGTGCATTTCGGAATTGAGTATTATCAGTATTTTAAATGAACATAGACCATGGACATGTTAAATTTTGTGAATGCTCAGGGCCTGTTGTAAAATCAGTTGTACATCTTTTTTATCCAGGAAAGCTACTGAATCATAAATATACATAGTAAAAAATTTATATTGCTTTTGACATGAATATTATTTCAAATTTCATTGTCAAAAACCACCAATAAAAGCCCCCAAATTAGCTTTATAGGTGTCTGTGCCAGTAAATTAGTAAATGTTAATGAATTATATCACAGTTAATAAATTATATTCACAGTAAGTGAATGAACGATCTGTTGGCTGGCTTTCTCCTAGGCTTTAATGCTTAAATTGACATTGTGGTCAATGCAACACATGACTTCCATTTGTGGTTATTGTCTTGCAGGTGATAGCAGATGAAACATTTTCCATAATCTATTTTACTTTTCTTTCCCATCTGTTAGAGCACACACTATCGCAATATGCCATGGGATTAATCTGCCCCAAATGTACTATTGTCATATTGAGAATGCTTTTCCTGTATTTTTCAAATTACTTGATGTCCTTCAACTTGTTTCTGAGAAACTTCACATGGTATTGGCCCAGAATGCTCTCCATACTGCTGTCACATTTTACATTTAAATATGAAAACAGGATAAAGTCTTTCTCTCTTTAAATTTTTTCATTACTTCCCCATCATTCTCCTGAAAAATTCCAAATTCCTTATCAGAGATCAAAAGGTCTTTCAAGATCTGGCTCCTACTTACTTTTCCAGCCTTATTTTCTATCACTCCATTCAATGCAGACTACTTTTAGTTCCTTAATTGACTGTGCTCTCTCTCACTTCTGGCGGAGTACTGGTAAATTAGTCATGGGTGGGAGTGGAGGCATAGGAGGATGTAGGGGAAAATCCCATAAGTTCATAGTTAGAATGGACCCATGTTACAAAAGACAGATTAACAAGAGAAAAACAAACAGAAGTTTATTAACATGTATATTTTACATATTTATATACATGTGAGACACCCAGAAAATGAGTAGTTCTCAAAGAGATTGCTTTGAATTCCATCTTATAAGCATCTTCAACAACGAACAGTAAATTTTTAGAGAAGCGACAAGACAAAGGAAAAGGACTTTGAGTCTCTATGAGGTAGCAGTTTGAGGAAAAGCAAATAAATGACAGATAAAGGTTAGTTTGTAAAACCTGCTAATATAAATTCCTCTGGTATCATCTCTAGACCAATGAGGGTCTAAAACTGTCTTCAGTGGTTAACCTTTTTTCCCTCTGGTAAAGAGGGGGCATAATAGCTTTTATCTTTGTAAATTTATGTCCTACTTTTAGGCAAATAGAGGAAGAGCAGAGAGCTCTACTATATCTGTTTCTTTTAAATTACCATCAGCTTAACAATTTTTCATATTTTGAGGAGGCATATTCTGGTCTCCCATAAGGGGAAGGCTCTGATTTGGATCATTTGCTGATTCCTGCAGTATAACTACTCTCACCATGGCCTATTTCAAGCTACAAATGGTTTAATAACATGACAGCAAAATTCCTCCAGCACACAGAATATTTCTCCCAGCTCCAATATTTTGTAATCATTCCTCGGGTCTCAGTTTTAACATCATTTTAGATTCTTGCATGAAGTGATCGTTGACCGCCCCATGGGTGAGTAAGAAGCCCATTTTATGTGTTCTTGTAATACCTTTAGTTCTTTTCATTACCTTTATCACCTTATGTCACAACTGTCTGTTTACTCTTTTATATCTCCCAATGCCTTAAATTTAATGAGAGCAGGGATCACTATATTCCTAGCACCTTGCTCACAGAGTTCCTGGCACACAGTAGGTCAGTAAATACTAGTTCAATGAATGAGTGAATTTATTCATAAAAATTTTTATTATCAATACTACAAAAATGAGGTTGGTAGTAGCGGAACACCGCTGGGGTGGGGGGGGCACATAACATCAATAAGGGTGCCTGACCCTAATCCAGGAGAAGTGAGGTCCAATGGGAAACCCAAAACTTCACATAAGTGCCTAAACCACTAATGTACCAAATCCTGACTTGTAACCTACAACTTTAAAATAAAAAAACAAAAAAAGTTTTATTATCATATATTCATATCATAACAGAAATCAGTAACAGTAATAAAATTGAATGCAATGCTCCAATTGTTCAAAAATTAAAATAATATAAAACCAAACATATTACCAAGGAATAAGTGAGTATGTGTGTTTACCAGTTTAAAAAGTTGGCTGTAGGTCTGCTATTTAAAACTTGTTTTGGAATCTACTGGAATAAATACATCTCAGGTATTGAATATTCTAGTCAGTACTAACTTGAACAGTTTTCCCTAATATTTCTGGCTAATGTAAGTATTAAGTACATAGCTGGTACTTGAGAAATTTATGGTGAATTTGAATTACTAAGCTGCGGACTTGATACTTCCTTAAAGTAAATCTTAAAGGGCACCAGACTGGTGGTATCTTTCCTCCAAGGACATACCAATGAACCAGTTTTGCTTTATTGTATAAAATCCAGAGATAAGTAATTAAAAAGAGAGGACTCAAAAGAACTAAGAACTTAAGAAGTTACAGCTGCTCACAGGCCAACCGGAGAGTCAGTTCCTCTGAGGAGTGAGCAGTAATCAAGGGCTAGTGTGCATAAAGAGGCCAGCGAGCTTACAGATCCCGGGGAACTTTCTCTTATGCAATTAAAGCAATGCATATGGGAGAAATGTGACTTAGCCAAACTAAAACAAAGTTCTGCTTTATTAGAAAGAGTTGGAAGTTTCTGCCATTGAGGTTTATTTAAACCTGGATGATTTGGAGTGGTGGTCTATGGATAATAGCCTTGACTAATGCAGAGTTGTTAGACCTTGAAAGACTCTCAGAAAATGTTGGTTAGATCAGTGTTGTGGGTAATATTTTTGCCAATACTCTATTGTGGATGGAAAACCAAGCCACTTTGATTTTAGTCTTTATATCTTCAGTTTTTACTTCTGTAAATGTAGAATAAACAGAGAGTCATTAATCTGTGGTCCTTTGTGCTAGAACATGGTGTAGGTTCACAAAGAATACATATTCACACAGCAAACTGGGGATATATCAGTAGGCTTTTGGGTCCTTAGCATGTTTTCTTAGTATTCAACAAGCACAGAGTGTTGTGAATGTGAAACCATGACATTTGCACCTTTGACTTTTCATCACGCACATGATAAAGTCCTTTAGTCTCTGAGTCCACACATTTGAGGGAATAATATTGAGATATACATTGGTGAAGATGAGCCTTTGAAGAGTGCAAACCGTATTCTTCATTGCTTCTTTGTTTTACTTCCTGCCGTTCTTACTTTCAAATACTGTGCACTGCTCATTTCTTTGCTGTTTCATGAGCTTAACTACAAAAACCCAGAGCAGCAACAGAAGCATGAAAGATCAGGTGAAGAATGCAAGAGGATAGGTCAAGTCCCTGCCACCTGCAGAAGGCTCTCTCCAGGGCCAGCATGGCTGCCAATATAGGAGAGATGCTGGGGCAGAAGATAATACTGAACCCTCTTTCACTGAGACCAGGGAGCATCAGAGGGAATTGGGAGCCTTGTAGGTTAAGAGGTGAAGATCCCAAGTTTCCTCTTTTGTATGTATTGTAGTGTTCTTTGGGCCAGCTTGGGCAGCAGTGAATCTAACACTTTCCCCGGATCTGATCCCAAGTCCCTGAGGTAGCCACAGTCAGCATAGGATATGAATGGGTATGTAGTGGCCTCAAAGTAGCTTATATTCCCTGTTGTGTGATTCACCCAGGAAGTTTAATGCCACTTTCCCTAAGATAGCATGGACCACAGCAACTAAAGTAAACCTAATTTTCTACCCATTTTTGCTGTCCCAGAAAATCTAATAGCAGAATGCCAGAAAAAAGAACACAAGGTTTTAAGCCCATCCTTTTCCTTACCATAAACCTTTTGTACAATGCATCAATAATTGGGGTTTCTAATGCCAGGATCACTTCTCTTATTATGCCTAGGTTTCATCTAAAGGCTCTGTACAGTGCCACATCTTCTGTCTTGTTCTTATCATCATGTACCCAGTTAAAAGGTAAACTATTTGAAGAATATTAATAGATACTGCATCTTTCTCTCTGTCCTTTCCCATTTATACCTATAGTTTGTGCATGCATTAACTATTACAATCAAGTAACAATTATTCTCCTATTTGCAAACCATTGGTTTCTTTGTGACTCAGGAAAATGTGCTTTTATAAACTTGCTGCGGAATTAGCCAGATGGCATGGTGAAAGGGAGAGGAGAAAAAAATATATGAAGTAGCAAGGACAAGAAACAATGTGGGCGATAGATGGAAAGGAAATAGAAAAAAGCTAGTTCTGCAGAGTTAAACAGTAGGATCATGAAAATAATAGTAATTTGCATAATATTTCTTAAAAGAAAAACAGAACCTTCCTTTTACGTAGGTAATTTTAATAACTTCAGTGAGGGGGAAGAAAGAGCATTAATTGTTCAATGTTTTCTAAGTATAAGTACATGGTAGGAATTTTTTGTGTGTGGGGGAGAGGGGCAGAGAAAGGAAAATTAAGGTGGGGAAAGCAAAAGCAAAAAAGATTAGCTTTATTTAGATTTAAAAAGCCAAACTCTATGACCAACTCCCTTGGAGCCTCAGCTTGAAAGTTAGATATATATATTTGATGTAAAACAGGCATTCTGGTACCTGCCTATTTTAATTATTCTCCATCAGTGGCATCATGGGAAACCTAACTAAATTAGAGAATAATTCAGAGAGAAAAAGATGGCATTTTTTAGAAAGTGGTTTCCTGTGTATCTTTAAGTAAATGATTCCAAAACATGAGAATATTGTTGTGTCAAAATAAGCAGCCTGTGGAACAGAAGAAAACATTCTAATTATTTTGGACAAAAAAAAAATTCAAATGATCTTGGCAAGAAAGTGCTGCTTCTTTCAGATTATTTTTCTTTAAGTTTAATTATTTTTTTATCTAGCAGATGGAAGAAATTTGAAGGTTAAGCTTTAAAGTACTACCGTCTTCAAACCCTAAAATCTGCTTTTAGGAACTGACATAACTTCGCATCTTGATTTTACACAAATCTTCCCTTTCTGATCTCAAGCAGAACTTGCTTGCATTTTTTTCTTTTGAAATAGTTTCTGATCACTGACACTGAGCTATCACATTATTAGAAGGAAGTCATATTTCCCTTACCTTGGAAAATTCAATGGCTAGAATTTTTTAAATGGAATATCTGGTACAGCATGTGAGTTAATTGTTTGACATTAATGTCGAAATAAATATACGGTCCCATTCTGTGTTGCAGTAATCACCTGGAAAGTTGCAGAAACTGGAAGTGATTTCTAGATCAAAGGAAATAAAATAAAATCCTGTTGGGGCCGGGCGCAGTGACTCAGCCTGTGATCCCAGCACTTTGGGAGGCCAAGGTGAGAAGATTGTCTGAGCCCAGGGTTTCGAGACCAGCCTGGGTAACTTGGTGAGACCTTGTCTCTACAATAATTAAAAAAATTAGCCGGGCGTGGTAGCATGCACCTGTAGTTACAGCTACTTGGAAGGCTGAGGCAGAAGGATTGCCTAAGCCAAGCAGGTCGAGGCTGTGGTGGCTGTGAGCATGCCACTCTCCAGCCTGGGCGGCCAGAGTGAGACTCCAACACAAAACAAAAATAAAAAATAAAAGCCTGTTGAAGAGAGAGGTTCTTCCTTTCCTTGGGAGAAAAATAGACTGACCACTGGGTGAAGGAAGGAAACAGAAGAAACACTGGTATGTCATTAATACATGAAAATTTGTAGTGTAAAGTACAAAGGAGGGTAGAGTAGTGTCTTAGTCTGTTGGAGTTGCTATAACAAAATACCCTAGAATGAATGTCTTAAAGAACAGGAATTTATTTCTCATAGTTCTAGAAGCTGAAAAGTCCAAGATTAAGGTGTTAGCAGATTCCGTGTCTGTGAATGCCTGTTTCCTGGTTCATGAACAGTGCCTTCTGGCCATATTCTCACATGGTGAATGGAGTGAAAGCTCTTTCTCAGGCTTCTTTTACAATGGTGCTGATCTTATTCATGAAAGCTTGGCCTCCACAACCTAATCATCTCCAAAAGGCCCACCTCCTAATAGTATCATCTTGAGGAATTAAGATCTCAACATATAAAATTTAAGAAGATACAAACATTCAGACCATATAGCAGGTTGGGAATGAGAGTTCTTAGTAATACCCAAGGACCCTGTGGGATAGTGCACATCTCTGATGGGTGATATAATGCTTGACATAAAAGGTTGGAGAGATAACTGATATTCAGTCACTTGACCTGCATTTTATTTTTTTATTTTTGTATATATATAGGTTGAGTCGGGGGTCTCATTCTGTTATCCAAGCCGTAGTGCAGTGGCTTGATCATGGCTCACCACATCCTCGACCTCCTGGGCTAAGGAGATTCTCTCACCTCAGTATCTCATGTAGATGGAACTACAGGCATGCACCACCACACCTGGTTAATTTTTAAATTTTTTTTTATAGAGACAAGGTCTTGCTATATTGCCTGGGCTGGTGTCAATCTCTTGGGCTCAAGAGATCCTCCCACGTCAGTCCCCCAAAGTGCTGGGATTACAAGCATGAGCCACTGCACCCGTCCTTGACCTACATTTTAAAAGAAAACCTGGCTGGCATGTATGTACATAGGCACTGAAAGTGACAAAAAAAATTGTACTTTTTCCAATCTGTATCTTCAACTTTGCTTAAGTGTCCATGCAGTTTATTAACTCAATAGTTTCTATGTCATTCAAATTCCAGAAAAATAGTCAGTTTACTTAGTTACAGGATAAAAACAATTAGCAATATATTTTTTAATATACTAAAGAACAGGAATTACTTTGGAAAGTAGACTAACCACTGGGTGAAGGAAGAAAAGACTAGATCACTTTGGGGAATTGGTAATGGAATTTTGCCATTAGTTTATTCCAATAAACATGGTCTGTTTGCCATCATTGGATAGCTGTGCAGTGATGATTCAGAATAAATCCCTGTTTTCAGATCTAGACCCTAATGGACAAGTGTTCATGTCAGCATAATAGAAGTGTATTCGAGTTTCAGTTCAAATTCTAACAGATGGTATTGTCACAGATACTAAATTACTATCAATAGTAGATATAATTCTCATATTAAACCAGAGATTAGCATGGGGCAAAATGTACTAGGTCATAGTACAAGCATATGCACTAAGAAAGAGAAGTTATAATTTTGAAATAAGACGGGGAGAATAAAGAAAGGGCCATGAGTGTTTTTCAGAATAACTTGAAGGACATAACTTTGCAAATCAGTGTGATCTGGAGCAAGATAATTATTAAAATTCCTAAAAATTCCATTTGGTACACATATATTGTATAAGAAAAATTAATACCTTATTAATACATTATTTATTACAAAAAAGCAAAATTTGAAAAGAAATTATACAAATATTCAATAAGCAGAAAATTACTCACATTAAATTTATATACTAGAGCTTACTACTTAATAAATTGCCTAAATATTTTGTTCTTTATCATAACAGTATTGGTTTTTTTTTCAAAATTACTATATTATCACTACAGTTGTGTTGTCTATTTTAGGAATGACATTGAGTAATTTTTTTTTAGTAATAGTTTGCAATTTTCAACATGAATCTACTTGCTAAACTGATTGCCTTCCTATGTACTTTTCAGCTGTTAAACATATACAGAACTGTGATTTGTGTGCTAGTGCAAAAAATTATCATTCTCATTTATAGAAAGTTTTAGATTATGTCCAAATTCAAGATATTTTGAAAGTGACTTAAAATATAATGTTTAGTTCCTTTAAATAACCTTCTGTTTAACTCAAAGCAGAGGAGCTTTGCCATAAGTAATGGCAAGATTTATTCTACACCGAGAAGCAATACGCTGCTAGCTAAATGTGAGGAAATCATATAGCTTCAACATTTCCCTCAGATAACTGTGTTCACAACACAGAGATAAAATGTCCTGTGACAGATAAGTGTATGGTAGAGACTGTCCCTTGTCAGGATACAGTAAGGGGCTCTGTTCTCAAAACTACCATAAGCGATACACAGCTTTGTTGCTACTTCCAGGTTATTTCAATTTGTTCATATGAGGAAGACCATAGAATAGCAGATATTGTTGAGCTATCAGCCACTGAAGGATTGTTACTCAAACTTCATTCCCTCTAATGCTGAACTGCTGCAAGGATACAGAAGCACACATCTGTGTTTGGGTCAACAAACGCATATCTTGCTCTCTCAATAAAGAAATCGATCTCATCTGTATAGTGTGAAAGTTTAGGGAACAGTTCATAGATTTGAATGGTCTTTTCATTTACAACACTGCATGAGGTGACAATCACAGTTTGCTTTGTTCTGCCTAAATTTGATTTTATATCATCTTCACATATGGCACTTCAGCATTCTCACTACTGGCCTTTCCCCAGAGGAGCTGTGTTACTCGTGTTCTACAGTTCCTGATGTGACCAGGTACACAAAGTGGCATTGGATAACTGAGCCTGCCAAGTAAGGATGGATAGAGAATAAAGTGGATGTAGCATTTCTTTGACATTCAGCTGTGCCATGAAGTTATTCTCAAAAAATGGGACTAGTCATTAGGTGAAGATGAGATTTTCAAGCTAAATCGCTATGAATGAATAGAGCAGATGCATCTCGATTTTATGTAAATATGGGTATGCACTCAATTCTTACTAATATGCCACTGGCTCGTCTATAGATATCCAGCAGAGTCTTGGGCTACCAACAATCATGTGATGGGAAAGAAAGCTCAAGGCTGAACTTGGAGAAATAAAGTATTTGAAAATAATAATTATCATCCTAATTATAGCATGCATATTTATTATTGCTGACAATATTTATTGAGAGCTTTCCAGAGCTTTAGGCACTGAGCTAAGCCCTGTTTTAAATATAATCTCATTTAATCTTTGCAACAGCTCTGTGTGATATATTCTGTTCTTACCCTTACTTTCCTGATGAAGAGAGAGAGGGTCAGAGAAATTAAGTGACATTCCCAAGGTATGAGATTAAATGATAGAGTCAGAATTAGAAGTCCGCTCTAGATTCCAAGCTCTTCAGTGTTGCTACCCATGGATAAGTATTTTATTTCTCAGGTATCTTTTGATTGCATTCTAAAGATATAAATAAATGATTTTTAAAGATTATCTGCATGCCCTTTATCTATTCTTTTCATAAGCATAACTATTTCAGGAGTAGACTTTGTCTCGGAGACAGTATATCAAATTTTATACTCAGATAAAGGTCGCTGGAGTAGTGAGCATGTGCCTATGGGATGAATTTGTCTACTGTGAATTGTAGATCATCCCAACACTGTGGTTAGCATGACTATATTTATTATGTGGACTGGGATGGTAACAAAGAGTGGGTGATTGCACTCTAGCACTAAAACTTCACTAACAAATTTGCCTGAGAACTCATGAGAAAGTTTTCAAAATATTGCATTCACATTCCTGAATAGTGCTGAATTCTTCATTTAATTAAGTATCTTCTTTTAAAGCCACATAAAATGCATTATGCTCTATGTATCTTTAGACATACGGCCAATTGTGCATAACACTCTCGAATCTGCCAGTTGTGTTTAAGGAACAAAAATTTTTGTTTTCAGACAGCTTGATAGAAATCCTGAAGTTTGTGAGAAAACAGAATTTCTTAAAAATGTGGTTTTTTGAACCACCAGAAACTCTAAGATGATACTCAAAAGGAAGAGCCCTTGCTTTTACCATAATAGAAGGCTTCTTGTTTTTCAATAACAATATATTGCCAAATTATGTTGAGTTTATTTTTCAATAGGACTTCTAGTCAGTCTCTTTTGATTTTGTTTCAGGATCTGACAGAATAAAGAATGCTTCCCCAATCTGAGCCAAACTGTGCTTTGCTTGTGTTAATCACAAAAAGAACATTTTTAAGACCCACAGAGACGGGTTAAAGAAATGCAACCTCTAAAACATAAGTAAATGCTATTTTCAGTGTTTTCCCCATTTTAAGGACAGCATCTTCACTTGCCCAAATTGTTTGTAGCTGGTGACTGTGAGTGGATGGTGAAAAGGGAAGAAGGGGCGTAGCCCTTACTCTGGACCTTGCAATGCTGACTCTTCAGACTCTGCCTGTAGACGGAGGGAGTGTTCTCACCCTCTTTATCACCTCTGTCAAGGGCCACGCTGGGAACCTGTGATTTCCAATCTCTTTCAAGGGTATAATTCTATTAGGCAAGTGTTTTGCGAACTATGGGTTGCAACACATTGGTGGGTTGGAAAATCAATTAAATGGATCTGACCATTGTTTTTTAAAAGATAGAATATAATATATTGCAGTTTTTCTAACATCTGTTTCAGGTGTGTGTGTGTGTATATGTGTGTGTGTGTGTGTGTGTGTGTGTGTGCTGGATCACAATATAAAATGTATTTCTTACTATTGGTGATAAAGTAATAAATGTGAAAGATTCCACATTGGACTTGTATTGTTGACATATCAATTATGAGGTTCTTTTGCTTTATTTCAGAAGTTAAGGAACTTGTCTTTCCCCAACTAAATTAGAAAGTTCTACAAATAAGTAGACTCTAGACAAACGGCTTCAAGCAACTAGTTTGCATATATTGCTTATTCTTAATCCGTGCAAACATGCAGATATGTTAGCATGCCGCCACCTTTGCATCTTAGTCAAAAGGCGTATCTTGCATGAGAACAGCAGGCATAATTGATTAATATCCCCTGTCCACATAGAGAAAAAGAATTATATCTAAGGAGTCAAGAGATTCAGATCTATCATGGTATTGCGAAAAAATTTTGCCAATATTCACAACTGAGCACTTATAATGCACAAAGCATAGTAGTGACAGGAGTTTAGAAGTACAAAAACAAATGATGCCTGAGTTCTATTGCCAAAGAAATTTGCAGTCTAGTGAGAAAGAGAGACTTGTAAAGCAATAATTGAAGGCCACATTCAATGCAGGGTTGTATATGTCCTTGGTCTATTGGCTCTCAAATCCATGCCTTGCACTTTCCTTGCTCTACTCTGTATTGTAAGAGAGCTAATCCCTAGGGGTGGCATTTCCAGGGCTTCTTTGTCAGATGACTTCTATATGGTTTGAACAATAAAAGTCACTGGTAAGATATTGGAAGACATGATGGCGAAGTCAGTATTTCTATCTTTCCTTCCTGGTTTCCATGGCTCCAGCTCCCTTTGAAGAAGCCTGCCATGGTTCCAGGTTCCTCTAGGTGGTCCTGACCCCTGGGTTCCTGTTCCGGTTACACCTGCTCTTTTCTTTGACCTTACAGACTGGTACTGTAGCAAATTTTCACTTTTGCTAATCTCTTGATTGCTTCACCATTCCCTGTTGACCTCTCAGATCTTTCATATACTGGGTAACAAATTTCTGCAGAAATTCTCTTTGTTTTAGATAGTCAGAATTGTTTCTATTTTCCTGGTTAGACTATCATGAATATGGGAGTTTAGAATGAGATATTTTTGCATTATCATCATAACAGTAACTGGTTATTTATTTAATGCTTGCATGTGTCAGGTATTATTCTAAGCGTCTTTCATATAGTGTCAGGTATTATTCTAAGTGTCTTTTATATACTAACTCTATTTTACAGATGAGAAAACTGAGGCACAAAGAAGTTACTTGACTTGTCCAAGGTCTCTTAACTAATGAAGTATTGCCTTGCCCTGATTTTTAATTTGAATTTTTTAAAAATACCCAGTGCCTTGCCTGTAGAATTATTCTTTTAGGTATATAATTCCTCAAATTTGTCATGCATTTAAAAAGTTCCAGTATCTTTTGATACTGATTCATTGCTTGGTTAATATAAATGAACATGTATTAAGCATCTACCATATACCAAACATGATACGTGCTATAGTTGAAAAAGGCATTGTAACTATCTTCTAAAAATAAAGTCACTCTTCCAACCTGCTTTTATCAATGTTATGTCACTGCTAAAATTAAGGACCTTTCAAGTAAGATAGGCTTTCAAACTTCTAGTCAAGTGAGATCTAGATGGCAACCCAAAAATGATTCATTTACCAGCGAAATAAAGTTGCATTTGGAAATATTCCTCTCAAATCCTAAAAGAAATCATTTGTAGCCTTATTCTGAAGCTACTACTCCTTAATTTGTCCATTTGAAGTAAACATTCATTTTAGTACCACCGAAAATCAGGTCTGGGAAGTAATCTTTCTTTTGTAGCTAAATAATCATCGATGCACAACATTATGGTTGTTTCTCATTACTGTAGTTTGGGGAGCCACTGTTCTCCAACTTTCTCAATCAATACAATATAAATCTATCAGCAACCATCCAAACAACCCTCTGGGTATGGATTATTCAGTATGCTTACAAGGTTACTCATATTATGGACTGAAATGTACAATCAAGCAAAATGATGTGCACACAGCTGTTTTATATTTAGTTGACTTTCTAATGTGAGCTAATTTGTTATAGGGACTGAGGGCATTACTAAGATTTATTTCAAGTTTAGGATGAGATAAAATTATGGTTTGAAGGTGAAACTTTAGTCTCCACTCAACTTTGACAGACATCGCTTTTGTATTTTGTTAATGTCAAATGGAGAACAGTGTTTGATATATTAGTGCATATGAGGATAACAGGCTTCACAACATCTCCTACTTCTCTGAAACCAACATCTTAAAACCTCTATTTTACTTTTATAATGATAAATGTGAATAAAAGCAAAGATGATATGAATATCACTTAAACTTGAAAACAGTCAATGTGAAAATTAGACGGCGACTGTGTGACAAAATAAAATATTCACCTTGCTCTTAGATTTATATCTTAGCTAAATGTTCTGACAGAATGTAGGACCATTCAGTAGATACCTAATGCACAGTAGAAGTTGCTTTCATTTATGCATATTTTTCCCCTGGGCAAAAATGAAGCTTAGAAGAGAGGGAATAAAAATGACCTTGAGGGGAGTAAAATTTTATCCTTTGGTTTCAGAATAAACTGTTGCTATCTCCTGAAACTATACCACAGTAGAAAACCTTGTAAGAAGGGAATTAACACCAAATCATTATGCAGAAAAACACCATACAACAACTACTAAAGGGGATGAAATTAGTGACCCTGAATAGACACTGGTTGTGAAAATGAAACCTACTTTGTCAAGAGGTAAACAGGGTAAAAAATGTACATTGTAACAACCATGAAAAATAGATGGACCAGAAACAATCAATTTTATTAGTAAATATTGTTAGCTTATTAAGAAGTCAAAACTCTAGAAGAATGCTAGTTCTTTTTGTTGGCTCATTATGAAGATCTGTATGCTCTGCTTAATTCAAAATACTAACAAACAGAACACATGCTTACTTTCATCTTCTAAACAAGCAGGAAAAAGTATCTTATCCAAGTTATGGAATAAGATTTTATTTACGCATCCTGCTATATTAGTGACCAGTTAGTTATGTAATGATACAGATGTTATAATTGAACAACTTTAAAGGCAATGTTGCTTAGTAATAGGAAACCATATACACAGTTCAAATTATTAGTATGGGACCTGAAAGAAATCAGAATGTAAACAGACTAAAGTTACAATCAAAAATTAATATTTTAAGTTCAGACTGGGTGCAGTGACACACACTTGCAATATTAGCACTATGGGAGGCCGAGGTGGGAGGGTTGCTTTAGCCCAAAAGTTCAAGACCAACCTGGGCAACGTAGCAAGACTTCATCCTTACAAAAATTTTTTAAAAATTAACCAAGTATAGTGGTATGCACATGTAGTCTCAGCTACTCAGGAGGCTGAGGTGGAACCAGGGTCGCCTGAGTGCAGTGGAATGAGGCTGCAGTGAGTCATGATTGTGCCGTTGCACTCCAGTCTAGATGACAGAGTGAGACTTCAACTCATATATATAAATATATATACACACACACCCACGTATAAAACGTTATATATAACTTTATATATAACGATATATATATGTATATGTATATATAGCTCTATTATTGCTATTTTGTTTCTTTACCCACTTATGTTTACTGCCATTTTCACATGGATTTAAATAGTTTCTTTCTCGTAAATATCTTTCTAATTTGTGCATCTCCATTTTCACAGCCACTATACTGGGTCAAGTCACTTCTTGCTTGGATTATCATAATAAGATTTCAAACAGTACTATTGCCTTCACACTTTATTCCAAACAGTACTACCTCTGTTCTCTAATCCATTCTAATTCATTCTCCACTTTTCAGTCAATGTGATATTTCTAGCACATATGTTTAATCATGTCAATTCTCTGCTCGAATTACTCCAACATTTCAATCACTTTCCCTCAGGGTAAAGTTCAAATTTCTTAATGTAGTTTATCAGTTTCTGCTTGATCTGGTTTTGCCTTATGATCACTGAGGTTTAGGTATGATGGGGACAGGTATCTGTGGTAGATTAAAATGGCCAGATTTTTAGTTCCTCCCATTAAGAGGTGGAGTCCATTTCCCCATCCCTTAAATATGAGCTGGTCTTGTAACTTTCTTTGATCAATAGACTATCACATAAGTAATAATATGTGAATTCTGAGCCTACTCTTTAAGAGGCCTTGCAGCTTCCACTCTTGCTCTCTTGGGAAACCTGCCACTGCTATGTGAAGAATCTTGGGCTAGCCATCTTGAGGATGAAAGAGATACTCCCAGTATTGATGAGCCAACCCTTCTAAATCCAGTCCAAATTTCTGGTTCACAGAAGTGTGAGCCAATAAATTATTAGCATTCTAAACTATTAAGTTTCAGGATGGTTTGAAATACAGCAAAGGTTAAAGTTATCTTTTCCTTTTTCATTGTTTTCTTTTTTCATTTTGATGACAAAAATATAAATTTTATACCATAATAAAACAAAGAAAATTAGGACTCATGCTTCACAAATTATATATCTCTGCAATCACCTATATATTACTAGACGTTATATTGCATTTGTTATAGTTCACCAATTATCCCTGCTCTGGAAGGCAGGTAAGGATGATAGTGAGTTGGAGGTAGTAGTGGTGTGGGAAAATATCTTGAGACAGCAAAACTAAGCAGCACACCTTTATGCATGAAAATTCTTGATTGGGTTGACCCATCTAGTAGGGAAAGAACAATCCTGGCTCCCCCATCGATAATGTAACTATGAATAGGTCCAGTCCCATGAGGTCACATTTTAGCGGTACATTCAAAAGTAACTGAAGGCACAGACATGAAATGATAGCTGTTTTCATGGGATAGCATTCTGACCAACTTGTCAGGCCTCAAAGGACCTTAAATTCCGTTAGAGATGTACTGAGTTACCCATTTTCTGAGTAAAGCATAAATTTTGGCAAGCTACTTTTGGTCATAATACTATTTGAGGCACCAGAGAATTTCTTTGGGAAAAGGTCTCAACTGTCAGGCTCTCCAAAGGCAGAACAGGGAGAAGTAAAGCACCTACTGAAGGATTTCTAAAGCAATTGCCTTCCCTTTGGACTCTCCAGGCCAGTGAACCTAAATTACTAGGAGTTAGGAAGGGGACCCCCACCCCAATAAAAACAGAATTATCTTTTAGAGGGCAGGCCCTTCGTAATACATTCAGAATGTGTTCCTTCAGATCAAATGGTCAACCAAGATTTTTATCTAGAAATTTTGAGAAGGTTGCATCATGATTTGTGGAAGAACCATCCACAAGTTGTGGCAAGCAGGTGACTTTCTTCCACCATGACAATGCACCTGCCCACATTGCATTGAGTATTCAGCAGTTTTTGACCAAAAATGGCATGACCTCCATGCCCCACCCTTCCTATTCAACTAATCTAGCCCTAAGCAACTCTTTTTTGTTTCCCTGATGAAACAAAGTGCTCAAAAGGAAACATTTAGCTGATGTGGAAGAGGCTAAAAAAAATCGGCAGAAGCACTATCAGGCATCACAATTGACAAGTTCAAAAACTGTTTTGAGCAGTGGAAAAAGTTTTTCAGTAGGTGTTGCACCAAACAGAGAATACTTTGAAGGTGACTGAAGTTTAAATATGTAAGAATAAATACACGATTGTATATAAATAAATTCCATAGTTTTTTTGGTCCCTCCATATACTGCCCTGAAAATCTACTTTTGAGGATCTCTTTCCCCTACCCTGACAGTTATTCCCCTTTTAAGGAATCTTACTTTTAATTAGAAATTATATCACACAACCTCCTCTGGGATTTCTTTACAGATATACTGTATCTCAAGTAATTTCTAGCACCATCCAACAAGCAACAGTATAAGTTGGAGTCTTACTGACATTCATGAAATTTCTTCTCTGACATTATTAGCAGTGTGACCTTAGGTAAGTAATTTAACCTTTCTGGTTACTCTATAAAAGAAGTATACCAGCCACTTTGAAGGTTTGTTGCACTCCAATGATTTCATGCTTCCCTAGAACCTTCCTGTAAGTATATCACATAGATTTACCATCTCCATCAGAAGCATATGTTTCATTCAGTCAGTCATTTAACAATATTTGCTGAGTGCCTACTCTGTACCAGACACTGTTTCAGGCAATCAAAGTAGAAAAAGATTGCTGTCGTTGAAGAGCTTACATTCCATCAAGAAGAATAAATAATAAACAATAGACAAATAACAAATAATAAAATAAATAAGTAAATGTTCTAATATATAAGAAAATAATACGTTTTATCATTAAAAAGGTAGAGTAGAATACAGAGGGTTGCAAGAGCCAAGGTATGCTGGGAAAATGTGTTAATCGAGGCAGCCTTTATTCACCCAGGAAAAAACATTTGAGCAAAAACTTGAATGAGGTGAGTAAATTGGACAAATAGATATCTAGGGGAAGAAAATTCTGAAAGCAAAAGGAACAGTCTCCTAAGAGGATAGCATGTATGGCATGTGTGAGAGATTAAAAAAAAAAGCCAGTGTGACTGGAGCTGAGTGAATGAGTGGGAGAATAGCATAAGAGGATGTGAGAGAAATGATGGGGATTGAATCACATAAGGAGTTCATTGGCTGCTATTATAAGTACGTTGGCTTTAACTCTGTGTGAAATCATCATGTTTTGCAGGGTTATGAGCAGAAGAATGATGGGGTCCAATTTTCATTTTTAAAAGATCACTTTGGTTTCTTAGTTAACAATAAACTTAGAAAAAGAAGGAGGGAAGCAGGGATACCAGTTGAGAGGCTATTGCAAATGGTGGTGGAGAGGACCTGATGGTAGTTGTGAGTATAGCAAGAAATGGACAGACCCACATTCTGCTGCACAGAAAGATTGTAAGACGGTGGGAAGTAGGTTCCAGTGGGCTCATACACTGATAGTGGGATGCTGGAATCGGTATACAGATTCTGAATCACAGCTTCCCCCTCAAC
>CAUYQG010108831.1:0-12647 GCA_963574415.1 Tarsius wallacei
AATAACATGCTGCTGATTGACTTCTGGGTCAACACAGAAATCAAGATAGAAATAAAAAGACTCCTAGGAAACAAACTCAAAGACACATCATATCAGAATCTCTGGGATGCTATGAAATCAGTGTTAAGAGGAAAATTCATAGCATTACATGCACACATCAAGAAAACAAAAAGACCATCAGTAAACAGCCTACTGTCACACCTAAGGAAACTGGAAAGGCAATATCATCAATATCCTAACTTCAGCAGAAGAATCTAGATCACCAAGATAAAATCACAATTGCAGGATTTAGAAGATAAAAATATAATAGAAAAGATCGACAAGACAAAAAACTGGTTCTTTGAAATGATAAATAAGACTGACCAACTCCTGGTGAGTCGGTTGACTAAAAAAAGAGAGAGGAAGTCCAAAAAACAGAATTAGAAACACACAAGGTAAAGTCACAACTGATTCTGAAGAAATTCAAAAGATTATTGGACATTACTATGATCATCTATATGCAAATAAACTGGAAAATCTAAAGGAAATGGAGGACTTTCTGACATCACATAACCTCCCAAGGTTGAAATAAGAAGAAATTGAAATTCTAAACAGACTAATAACAATCCAGGAAGTCAACACAGTCATAAAAAATCTCCCTACCAAAAAAAAAAAAAGCCCCAAACCAGATGGCTTCTCAGTGGAATTCTACAAACACACAAGGAGGAGTGGATATCAATCCTATTGAAAGTATTCCAGGCAACCGAGAAAGATGGAATTCTCCCCAACTCATTTTATGAAGCTAAAATTGTACTGATACCTAAACCTGGCAAAGACCCAACAAGGAAAGAGAATTACAGGCTAATCACCTTGATGAACATGGACGCAAAGATTCTCAGCAAGATTCTAGCAAATTGGATCCAACAACATATCTCAAGGATCATCCACCCTAATCAGGTGGGCCTCATTCCTGGGATGCAGACCTGGTTCAAAATTCACAAGACAACAAATGTAATTTGGCACATTAACAGTTGTAAAACCAAGAACTATATGATTTAATCATTAGACACAGAGAAAGCATTTGACAAAATCCAGCATTCCTTCTTGATAAAAACCCTTGAGCACCTAGACATAGAAGGAGCATTCCTCAAAATAGTAAGAACCATCTATGATAAACCCACAGCCAACATTTTGCTCAATGGGCAGAAGTTGGAAGCAATCCCCCTAAGAAAGGGAACAAGGAAAGGATGCCGACTCTCACTTCTCCTGTTCAACATAGTGCTGGAAGTCCTAGTCAGAGCAATCAGGCAAAAGAAGGAAATCAGGGGTACCCAAATAGGAAAACAGGTAGTTAAACTATATCTCTATTTGTGGACGATCTATACCTTGAAAACCCAAAGGAATCTGTCAAAAAACTTCTTACACTGAAAAACGACTTTGGTAAAGTCTTGGGTTACAAAATCAACATGCAGTAGACAGGTGCATTTCTACACAACAGCACCAAGCAGACAGAGAACCAAATAAAAAACACAATCCCATTCACAATAGCCACACCCCCAAAAGAAATATCTTGACATCCACCTAACCAGAGAAGTGAAAGGTCCTTAGAATGAGAACTATAAAATGCTGCTCAAAGAATCAAGGCTGACACAAACAGATGGAAAAAAATTCCATGCTCCTTGATTGGAAGAATCAATATTGTCAAGATGTCCACCCTACTTAAGGAAATCTACAGTTTCAATGTAATACCCATTGAATTATCAACATCATGTTTCTCAGACCTGAAAATGACAATACAGCAATTCATATGGAAACAAAAAAGAGCACTGATAGCCAAAACAATCCTCAGCAAAAGGAACAAAGTGGGACTTTAAACTTTATTA
The DNA here is from genome assembly GCA_963574415.1 of Tarsius wallacei. Lineage (NCBI taxonomy): Eukaryota > Metazoa > Chordata > Mammalia > Primates > Tarsiidae > Tarsius > Tarsius wallacei. The sequence goes on from CAUYQG010108831.1 coordinate 1,863, forward strand.
CAAGACTGCAGTAGCCAAAACAACCTGGTATTGGTACAGGAATAAGCACACAGACAAATGGAATAGGGCAGAGTTTCCAGAAGCAAAAACTTGGACTCTCAACTAACTCCTCTTCAACACAGCCACCAATAACAAGCACTGGAGAAAGGAGACCATATTTAGCAAATAGTGCTGGGATAACTGGCTGATCACATGCAAAATAATGAAATTGGGCCCCATCCATCATGATAAGCAAAAATCAACAAAAAATGGTTAAAAGATCTAAATGTTAAAACTCAAGCTATAAGAATCCTAGAAGAAACTGTAGGAAGCAACCTTATGCACATTGGATTAGGCAACGAATTCTTGACCAAGTCCCCAAAAGCAAATACCATAAAACCTAAGATAGACAAGTGGGACCTCATTAAACTTAAAAGCTTCAAACCATCAAGAGAGTAAAGAGACAACCTACAGGATGGGAAAAATATTTGCAAATTATGCATCTGACAAAGGCCTAACATCCAGGATCTACAAATAACTTTCGCAAAATGAAAAGTAAAAAAACTAACAACCCCATTAAAAAGTGGGCAAAAGACATGAACAGACACTTTAAAGATGACTTACAAACATCCAACAGACACACGAAAAACTGCTCAACTTCACTAATCATCAGAGAAAGGCAAATCAAAACTACAATGAGATACCATGTAACCCTGGTAAGGGGGGTGGTAGAGAAAACACTTCTACACTGTTGGTGGGAGTGCAAGCTAGTTCAAGTTCAGCCTCTATGGAAAGCAATGTGGTGATTTCTAAAAGAACTAAAAATTGACTTTACTTATGATCCTGCAATTTCTGTCCTGGGAATATACCCGGAGGAACATAAATCATTGTACAAAGAAGACACCTGCCTATGCATGTTTGTTGCTGCACTATTCACTATAGCTAAAACAAATAACCAACATTACTGTCCATCGAACGTGGATTGGATAAAGAAAATGTGGTGCATATACTTGGTGTGATATTATGCAGTCATAGAGAGAACAAAATCATAGACTTTGTAGCAAATTGGATAGAGCTGGAGACCATAATACTAAGTGAACTATCACAGAAACAAAGAACTGAATACTACATTTTCTCACTCATAAGTGGGCCCTGAACATTAGTCACATTAGCACAAAGGAGGAATTGGCAATCACTGGGCACTGCTAGGGGAGGGAGGGAGGAGAAGGAGGGTGGGGAGTATGCAACCATACAAAGGGTACCTGGTCCACAACCAGGAGGAATGAGGGCCAGTTAGAAGCCCAGACTTCACCTGCATGCAATCTACTTATGCAGTTAATCCTCACTTGTACCCCACATCTCTATAATAAAATTTAAAAATAATTTGAAAGAGGCAACAAAGGTGATTGCAGAAAAGGAAAAAAAGACAATGAGATGTGGGTATGTTTCTATTGTCTATTTTCGCTTCCTCTCTCTCTTTTTTTTTACAATCACTTGGTTCTATGTCTTGGCATGCCTGGTTTTTTTTTTCTTTTGATGCAATGTCAGATTTTGCATATGAAAAATTTTAGACGCTTTGGATGATGTCATTTTCTCCAGAGAGGATTTACCTTTTTTTCCTGGGGGCAGATACAGTAGAAACGGATCAAATTTTGTCTCTGTAGCACCTGGAAACTAACAAAGTTCTATTTTGCTTTTTGGACTCCTGGTTCCCAGTACAGTGGGCTATCTCCATCTATGGATTCCCCATCTGTAGATTCAACCAACGGTGGATCACAAACATTTTTGGGGGAAAAAAACAATTAAAAATAATACAAACAAAAAAATACAGTATGACATTTATATAGCATTTACTTGTATTAGGCATTATAAGTAATCTAGAGATGATTTAAAGTATATATAGGAGGATGTGCATAGGCTATATGCAAATACTATTCCATTTTATATTAGGGACTTGGGCATCAAAACATTTTGGTATCTGAGGGGGTACAGGAACCAATCCCCCATTGATACTGAGAGATAACTGTATGCACTGACTCTTTTGCCTTTTTTTAAACATGCAACTGGGAAGTTAGCAAACACTGGGAGGAGGAATGTGGCAGAGGATATTATGATCCTATCCATGCATTTTCATTCTCTCTGGATCTTGATCTCTGAAGTATTGGTGACCTTGCTTGATTTCTCATGGTTTCATAAAAATATCTATGTACTTTAAACAAAAATTCAGCTTTTGTAGTTTATCCAAGGGAAACCTGGTTTGATGTAAGCTACACCATCATAGCTAGAAGTTGGAATTTCTGTTTTATTTAGCTTTTTTTCTGGGATCAGAAGGTACTAGTTCTTAAAGTCACTCAACTGTAGAAAACATGTTTTTAAAGTGCTCTCAACGTAGAAACCTCTCTCACCACACTTGAAATGAAGAAGGCAGTTCAGGGGGCTCAACTAGAGCATGCCAAAGAAATCTTTTTTCTAAATTGCCACTCTCTTTAGCCTTTTATATTCCTGAAATTGGTGAGTGGGATTCAAGAATCCTAGAGCAGATACATTTTCTTTGTAAAGGTTAGAGTCTTATAGTTACAAAAGTATTGTTTGATTGGTGCCCAAGTCAATCTCAAGTCAGGAAACACCCCACCTACATTCTGTTGCATGGCCACACCAAACTTAACATGAAAACACCCACCTCTGCCTGGCACTTATATAAAAATGAGAACTAACACATTTTTTTAAAAATTGATTTTCCTTTGGGACCCGCCTGGGCAGGCGAAACCTCATCTCTACAATAAATAAAAAAAAATTAGCTGGGCGTGGTACCGCGAGTCTGTAATTCCGGCTACTCGGAAGACTGAGGCGGAAGGATCGCCGGAGCCCGGCAGGTCGAGGCTGCGGTGGCCGGGAGCGGCCACTGCACTCCAGTCTGGGCGATCGAGTGGGACTCCAACTCAAAAAAAAAAAAAAAAAAAAAAAAATTGATTTTCCTTAATCCCAGGACTTCAGACTTAGCCTACTCTTTTGGGAGGACCGTGTTAGGGTTAGTGTTCAGGGACATTATGGATTAGTTTTTTGGAGGAAACCTGCCTAAGATTCTGACTTTCACTCATCATATTACTATGGAAAAATGCTTCCAAATGTGGCCAGTTTATGAATAATTGCTGGAACATAGCCTATCTGAAAGATGTGGATTACCTTTGTTAAACTCATTAATTCAGGAAACTAGTGATATAGAAAAGTGAATTGGATCCCTTTGGAGAAAATCGTGCGTCTTCTAAATTCATTTCCCTGATAATCACTCAAATAAGACATTTGGGAGCATTGTGCCTTCCTTTTGCTGCTGCTATGTAAATGGCGTAAAAGGAAAAGTACATTTAAAAAAACCTGCCGATATAAGCTTCAGGAGCCTCTACAAAGAAACAAAAAATTGGTTCTGGTATTAGGAAAGGAAAACCTGGTTCAGAGCTGTGAGGGCAAATAGTGTTGAGTTTAGCTACTTAAATGGTCTTGACTGAGACCTGGACTTCCTCTGGGATGTGTCAGAGTTCTTGAGACTTCTGGGTTCTGATGTGACTGACTGGGTGGTGCTTGAATTGTACTCACTTTGAAAAAGGTAATTTGTGCTGCTGCCATTTGCTTGAGTGTAGTGAGAGATGCTGTAGCCAGTCAGAGGAAAGATCATTTAGCCACATGTCCTGGATGTGGCAGGACAGAGATAAATTAGAGCAGAGGTATAAATAGGTTTCTTGAGCTAGTTTGCTAGGGCTGGTATAACAAAGTACCATGGACTGGGTGGGTCAAGCTACAGAAATTTATTTTCTCAGTCATGGAGGCTGGAAGTCTGAGATCAAGATGTCAGAGGGCTGGTTCCTTCTGAGAGGTTGAGGAAGAAACTATAGCTTCCGGTGGTTTGCTGGCAATCTTTGGTATTCCTTGGTTTGTAGGTACAACACTCTGATCTCTGCCTCCATCTTCACCTGTGGTTCTCCTGTGTCTGCATCCAAATTCCTCTTTTTATACAAGCCCACTAGTCATATTGGATTAGAGGCCCACTCTGCTCCACTATGACCTCATCTTAACTGATTACATTTGTAATAACCCTATTCCCAAATAAGGTCATATTCTGAGGTACTAGGGGCTAGGACTTCAACACAAGAATTTTAGGGAGGGGACACAATACAACACATAACATTTCTGTTAACCTGAGATTCCCCAACTTTCGACACTGTGTCCCTAACTTCCAGGCACTTTAGCAATGAAAGTTAAGAATTTGATACAGTGCCTGGCACCAGTGAGCTATTATGATTCAGTAAGGATGTGAGGCATCCGTTTTCAGACTTTTCCGGTGATAGGCAGGTTAATCTATTACGCTGAGAAACTGTCTCGGGGGGCCGCAGCTTCCTGGAATGGGGAACCTGCCGCTGGAACCCTTTATCAGGTGTGCACAATTGTGTTGATTGATCTCCTGTTTTTAGAAACTTGCATTTTACAGCTATTCATTTTCAATCTGGTAATCAGGCTGATTAAACTTTGACAAGCATTAAAAAAAGGCAATAATAACTCTTCTGCTAAATTTTAACTGGAGAAGAAAGCTGACAGCCCTAGGAGGGAGAAATGATGGGTATTTAAAAAATAAAATTTGAAAAACAATAGGCATCTGGAGGGTACTTGTTAAAATAATTAGTGACAAAGCTTTGAATCTCAAATCATCTGAAGGTTTTTTAGCCTGATTAATGTGAGTAAAGTGCCTTAAAATGAGACATGAAGTTTTGGTTTTGACTGTACTGTTTTATTCTATTTTTGAATTTTAGGACCTCTAAGGACTGAACCACTTTCTCATCTCATAACTCTACTCTAGTGGTTCTCAACTGGGTGTATTTTTGTCCCACAGGGGATATTTGACAACATCTGGAGACATTTTTGGCTGTCATAATTTGGGGAGGTTGACTATCCAGTGGGAAGAGGCCAGGGATGTTACTTGACTTCCTTCAATGCACAGGATAACTCCCAAAGCACAGAATTATCTTGGCTGACATGCCAAGAGTGCCAAGGTTGAGAATTCATTATCTTTTCCTACTTGTTCTATTGGGAGGTCCTGCCTCTATTTTTTCCTGACTGCAACCCAGATGGCACCCAAAATTCACCACGTGCTTGAAGAGTTAGATAATATTATGGTGAGGTCACCCCAATATTCCAAGGAAAAACTTCCTCTTCAAGACTTTTTTTTTGAGTTGGAGTCTCCCTCTGTCGCCCAGGCTGGAGTGCAGTGGCCTGTTCTCTGCCACAGCAGCCTCGACGTGTTGGGCTCAGGCAATCCTTCTGCCTCAGCCTCCTGAGTAGCTGAGACTACAGGCATGCACCACCATACCTGGCTAAATTTTTGATTTATTGTAAAGATGAGGTCTCGCCATGTTGCTCAGGCTGGTCTCCAGCTGCTGGGTTCAAGCAATCCTCTTGCCTTGGCCTCCCAAAGTGCTGGGATTACAGATGTGAGCCACCGTGCCGGGCCCCTCTTTAAGGCTTTTAAAGAATGTCTGAGGCTCATGTTCTCTCAGATATTTAAAAAAAAGATCAAGTGAGAAACTGTCTGGGGGGGTGGCGCTCCTAGTAAACTCACCCCCTCTCTTTTCCTACTGTTATTCTCTCTGCTCACTACCAATAAACATGTGGAACTTGATCTATGACTTTGATATTCTCAAACAAGAGGTTAGTATAACAGACTTGGCTGCAGTCTTTTTTTTTTAATTGAGGGAGCACGTATTTATCTTTCATAGTCATAAAAGAACAGCCAAAAGGCTATTACAATTCCTTTAGTCATCCTACATGTTGCTTGATTATCTTCTTTTCCTGCAACTGTCTTCTGTAGGGTTACAGACCCTCAACCCTCAGGTTCCCTAGTGATAACCAATTCCCCTGCATTTGAAGGTGCACGGCTATTTAGCACTTTAAGTCCAGCAGGTTCCAAACCTCACTTTGCATCACTTGGGACTCATTACTGATCTCCATTCTGCCATCCACCATCCCCCCTCTCAGTCTGCTTTAACTTACACTATCAGGTGAAGGTTTTAACGTTCTGATTTCGTCCTCCTATGCTCTCACACCAGTCCCTAGTGGGGACACAAGGAATAATGATAATCACGTTCCACTGCAGTGGTGACGTAGCCCCACTCCCCCAGAGCACTCTTAAAGTTACGCTTGGCTTTCTGCCCCTTCTCTCTTTTTCTCCTTGTTTACAAAACTACTTGACCCTGAGCAAGTCACTTGACTTAGAATCACTGAAAGTGCAGCTTAAAGAAACTCTAGAAAACATTTATTTTAAGCTTCTCATTTCAGAACTAAGAAAGCTGCTTAGGATTAACCCAAGGTTAATTAGTGGTATTTGGGGCTAGGACCCAAGTGTCTGCTTTCCGGTACTATTATTCGTGATGACTAGAAGAAAAGGACTCAAATTCTAGTACTCAAGGAAATCTCTTTATTACCCTGAGCCTCAGAGTCCTTCATAAAAAATGGGAAGGGTTTAATTAGATGATCTCTAAAGGATTTTATTTTTTTTTTAGCACTAGCGATCAAATAATTATAAAAAATTGCATGGAGACTGGATATCCCCCAAATTAGAAAAAAGAAAAGTAAAAAATATTTTTCTTACATGTTGAAGAAATTTAACTTTTTAACTCATGTGATATTTTTAGAGAGACTTAACAGTGTAATGGATAAAGGCACAGACATTAAACCTGGAACATCCAGCTGTGCGTACAGGCTTGACCTCTTACTGGACAAGCTGTGTGATCTTGGGCAAGCCACTTAACCTTTCTGTGCCCTTGTTTTATCATCTTTAAAAGGGAGAAAATAATAATAATGCCTATCCTAAGACAGTTTTGGGGATTAAATGAGTTCATAAGTAACTGGCACCATGTAAGTGCTAGCACTTATTATTTCTGACACCTGCAATTAGTAGGATATAGATCATGAAATAAAATAATTAGGTTAGAATAGAATGATGAGAGGGATACATTCTTCACCTTACATACACCTCTTTTCTTGCCAAAGAGCAACTGAGTCAGTTTATAAGAGACTCTCACATGATTATTTTTAGACTCTTAAGAGGAGAAACTGCTAACCTTATTCACACTTGAGATAACAAATTATTCATGTCATGAGAATGTATCCATTACCGAGGGTGGGCTGAGAGCCAGTGGGATTGCACTATGTAAGCACTTTGGCTTGTGCTGTTGGGTGAGGCTCTTTGGAAGGTGTTGCAGACAACTGATGTTTCCTGCAAAAATCCAGAGGAAAGCCAAATTCTTGCAAGCTGAAGCTTTATAGCATTGGTCTTTTGAATGCAATTTTTCTAATTCTTGCTATCAGAAGAGATATGTTTTCAAGGGAGGGATCTGTAGTCGCTGGGCACTGTTGGGGGTACCTGGGGGCATGAGGGCCAGTTAGAAGCCCAAACTTCACCTGCCTGCAGCCTACTTATGTAGTTAATCCTCACTTGTGCCCTCGGAACTCCAATTTTGTATTTAAGTTAAATTATTTTTCGTAAGTTTCTAATTATTTTCCTGGGAGGTCTTAGATTTGAAACTTCTTCTCCCCTTCTCTGTTGTCTCATATGTGAGTGCCAGTCAGAGCTGCTGACCCAACCTTGGGTGACAGTTTATCCCAAAGTCATTTGATCTAAGAACAGTTGCCAAGTGAGATCCAAAGGTGATAACAGCTTGGGGATGACTCTGGAACAGAAGTCCCCCAGCAAGGGCCCTGCCTGATCCAGTACCTGGTAACTGCTTCCGTCAGATGAGATGACGGAGGTGCTGGTGTCCTTCCTTCCTCCCTCTGCATCTTGGAGTTGAGGCCTGTGAGATGAAGCTGTGGGGAGACGAACACCAGCCATCACAAGCCTCTGCCTCTGCCAGCAAGTCAAGGGGCGAGTGAGCAGCCACCGGAATCACAGGTGCAGAGTCACCAGGCAGGCAAGAAAGGCATGTTCCAGCTCTTATCGGGCCCCCCGTTGACAAGGAAGGGCGGCCAAGTTACAAGGTGTCACCTGTTCTGCCGAGACAATTTATACATAAATCAGTCTCCGCGAGGGGTGAATATTAGGTGGAAAAATGTGCCAGGCCGTCGAGCTTGCTCATTGCTGTGCCAAGTGTGAGTCTGTGGCTTGAAAAGAAAAAGCAAAGCAGGGAGCGGAATGTCAGGGCAAGAACAAGGAGGCTCATAGGGAGGTTGGGGCTTTCCGTAGCTTCTGTGGACTCTTTCTATCATTCTCTTTGAGGCGTTAACTTCTAGAGCTCCTACCCTCCTACAGGCTGATGGCTTCAGGTCCTTCGTATATCCATGTGTTTTCTCTCCTCCATGGCGATTTAGTGGCTGCACACCCTGGAGCCCCTTTCCTCTAATTGCCCACGTTCTTTCTACATTAGACCTTGAATCTGATCCCAGACGCTCATTTGTGATGGCATGAGGGTCATTGCGGCTCTGTAGAAACTTCATCAATTCCTGAGAGATAAGTCACTGGTTTAGTCACACCTCTAAAGGTCACGCTAAACCCTGGACAAGAAGTTTTTCTTAGCAACCATGAAAGTTTCATGGTTTTTCTAGGAAGGGTGGTCTTGGAAAGAAACATCGAGGATTAAATCCTAATACAAAGGAAGGTCATGAAACTCAATTAAAAAAAATGTGAGGGCTGCAGGAAATAAAATCCTGAGACAGAAGAAAAGGAAGCCAATTAGGGCAGGGCAGGAAGTTGATTTGGGGCCTTGCAGTATCCTGGATAAAAGAACTAGAAGGCGCCCAGGCATTTGATTCTTCAACAGATATGCAGATAAGATGTATGTTCTCCCTGGGTCCCTTGGTGGACAGGCATGATGAGAGCAGATTCCTATCCTTCTGAACAATAGGGTGCCTGATTCTCATTACAGACTCTACCTTGCTTCGCCAACAAGTCTCCATTCTTCAGTCCTTGCATCTTTATGGAGTCCTTTTCAGCATACCCAGGGCATCAGACACCCTTTTAGGGCCCCGGCATGCTCAGCCACCCTGTTACTGTGTATGTGTCTCAATTAGAGCCTGGGTCACTGTGTCTGGCTGGGCTTTTCTCTGCTCCTCTGCCTGCCACTAGACGGTGAGCCCTTTAGGAACTAGAACAATGCCATAGTGAGACAGGAGATAGCTAGAGAAAGTCTAGGCAGACAGACAGGAGAGTCCTCTGGTAACAATGTAGTGAACTCCTGGCAGGCCTCTCAGGCTCAGCATTGGTAAACAAGCTCCCTGCAAACCTCTCAAACTAAAGGTAAAATCCTCACTGCTGGGATTGAAAAGCAACCAATCAGAACAGCAACAGCTCACAGCTAGTGCTAGCCAATCGGCTTGGACTTAGGGCTGTATAGGTACCAGGTTTTCAGCCCCAGATGAGCAATGCCTTCAGACCCTCTCCCGCTGTGGGGGCTTTTCTGTCCTCAATAAATCCTGGTTTCTCACCTTCCGGTTGTCCATGTCCCTCATTCTTCCTGGGCATGAGACAAGAACCTTAACCCTGAAGAGCTGCAACCTGGAGAGCTGCAGAAGATCATCAGAGTTGAAAAGTCATGCACCCCAGAGGCTGGCTTGACAGCCAACAGAGCCAGCTGAACCAGGAGAGCTGCTGGAGGGAGGAAGGCGAGACTTGAAGCTGAGGCACCCCAGGGGCTAGTCTTGCCAGCCCACCAAACCAGCAACACTCTCAGGGCTTGGCTTGCTAGCCTGTCAGAGCCCACATCCTGGAGGCTAGGTTTGCCAGCCTCCCCACCCCCCCAATCGCAACAATTAGGGCTTGGCTTGCCAGCCCATTAGAGCTGACACTTGTGGAGCTAAGTTTACCAGCCTCTCCAGACCCTCTCTGGGGCTTGATTGGCTGGCCCATTGAGCTGACACTCTTGAAGCCCAGTCTGACCTGAAAAATCCGCATTGATAGCCTTCTCCATATTCACTCTCACACCTCACATGATGTATGGTATAAAGTAGGCACCATTTGTTAAATAGAAACAAAGTGCTTCTTCCTCATTTCCCATAAAAGTTACAATCTAAACCAGCTTAATTAAGAACAATGCAATTCATTTTAAAATTAGCAGTTACTAGCCGGGCGTGGTAGCGCATGCCTGTAATTCCAACTACTTGGAAGGCTGAGGCGGAAGGATCACCGGAGCCCAGAAGGTCGAGGCTGAGGTGGCCGGGAGCTGCCACTGCACTCCAGTCTGGGCAACAGAGGGAGACTCCAACTAAAAAAAAAAAAATTAAAAAAATAAAATTAGCATTTACTTTGAAAAACTGTTGTATATTTCTTCTTTTAAAGGGACAGAGATGATCGGGTAGGCCCAAAACTTACTGAATAACTGGCACTGTGTGAAGTGTTTTTACATACATTGTCTCACTTAATCCTGTATTTAATATATGGGAATTATTCGTACCTTTTTCTAAACAAAAAACGAGAAGCTCAAAAATAGGGGTGGCATGTTTGAGTTGAGTTATGTAGAGTTGGCATGCCTGAGTTTTGTAGCTGAATTTCTTTTTTTTTTTTTTTTTCAGTTGGCGTCTCACTCTGTCGCCCAGACTGGAGTACAGTGGCCGCTTCCGGCCACTGCAGCCTTGACCTGCTGGGCTCCGGCGATCCTTCCGCCTCAGCCTTCCAAGTAGCTGGAACTACTGGCTTTGAGTCAACAGGACCTAGGTTTGAAATTCAGCTACAAGCCGGGCTCGGTGGCTCAGCCTGTAATCCTGCGCCTTGGGAGGCTGAGGTGAGTGGATTGCCTGAGCCCGTGGGTTCGAGACCCGCCTGGGCAGGTG
>CAUYQG010108832.1:0-17219 GCA_963574415.1 Tarsius wallacei
ATAAATCAAAAAATTAGCCAGGCGTGGTAGTGCGCACCTGTAGTTCCAGCTACTTGGAAGGCTGAGGCGGAAGGATCACCAGAGCCCAGCAGGTCGAGGCTGTGGTGGCCAGGAGCGGCCACTGCACTCCAGTCTGGGCAATAGAGTGAGACTCCAACTCAAAAAACAAAAAAAAAATTAACCTGTTGTATTTAAAATGGTGTTAAAAATGAGTAAAATATCAAATGGTGATCATAATTCCTTTCAAGAAGCGATACTTATAGCTTCTATTTATATGTAAAACAATACTATTAGAGTAGTCTTCATAATACTAGGAAGAATGTTGGAAAAAAATCTGCTTTCCTAAGTCAGCTAAACTTAACCTATTTATCATTATGGATGTGTCTGTTTTTAGCAGTCTGAAAAAACCAATTTGGACATTTGTCAGAATTTATATAAAGTCTAAATTAGCAGGGGGCAAAATAGGACAAATTTATTTACCAAAACAAGTAAGTCTATCAACTGTAAATTTCTGTACTACACTACTCTAATGCAAAATTACCTGCATTTTTTTTTGAATCATCAGTTTTTGAGGAAAAATATGTATCTTGTTTTCAGGAAGTATTTTACAGCAGAAATTCAAAGTCCCAAAATGTATACGAAAACCTCTATTTGGGAAATATAGTTACAAAATCATCTAATACTTAATTCTTTCATCTCCTATTCTCACTTATATTCTTTCAGCACACATATAATTTAAATATCTCCACTTAGAAAAATCATTATCTTTTCATTCAAAGCACTGCTATTTGCATTTTAAAAAGTATTTCCCCAAAAGTTATCAACATGCTACATTTTAAAGATTAATAACTGTCCTCTGCCTCCAAACTGTATATATATTATTAACATTTGAAATAGCTATCTAAACTGTTCTCCACTGTGCTACCTAACACTATTTCATTCACAAGTTCTGAAATAATACTTACCCTCTGCCCCAATTGACAAGAACTGCCAAAGTCAACGATCTTGATTGCACTGCGTTTGGGGTTACAAAGAAGGATATTCTCAGGTTTTAGGTCACAGTGAATGATACTAAGTTCTGGAGTCGCAAGGAAAAGCAGTGCAGTGCACATCTGTTGTGCAAACTTTCGTGTCAGGTTCAAAGAGACCCCTCGAAAATTGGTGTTCCTCAACAAGTCATAGAGGTTGTAGGACAGCATTTCAAAAACTAAACAGAGATGGTTTCGAAACATAAAGTGACGTTTCAAATGCACTGGAAAAAAAAAAGTTTCATTTAAAATAACACATACCAAAACATGAGAGTAACATACATACACACTCTCAAACAATCTGTAACATTACAATGTCAAATGCAAAGTGAAAACCAACTTTGGAGATCAGCATTCTGCAATAACAGTAGTATTTAATCAGTTAAGAATATCTAAAATGCTCTTCTGCTAAATTAAATGTGTAATGCCTGTCAAAAAGTGATGTAATGTAAGAAGTACCACAAAATGCTTTGTCTAAAAAAAAGTAAGTCATGCCTGAAAATATCAGTAGCAAATTGTCGAACAGTACTGACACCTCAGCCACTTTATCTTCATTTATAAAAGAAAGCACTTTTTGCTTCCTGAGAGCCCTACCTCCCAACTTCCTATGTCTAAGCTCCATCTACTGGGATTTCTGGTTTGTGACAATGCTGTACTTGGCAGCTCTCTCTGTGTAGGCTTTGATATATAAATACATAATCTGCATTGCTGAGTCTTAAGTTTCACTAGTAATTTTCTGTAACAATTGTAAAAATAAGACAGTTTTTTTTTTTAAGGCAAATATAGCAAATGTTTGAAACTCATCCTTTGTAAGGTACTAGAGTCCATAATCAAGTCACTTGATTATGTTCACCAAATTGGTATATAGGAAACCTTGTGCGAAACCGAAGGTTTGGAAAAAAGTCAAAATAAAGCTCAATCACAAGAAGAAATAATGAGTAGGCCCATGAATAGGGAAACGTTACAGAATACACGACGTGTTATCATTGTTGACCCTCTAAAAAGGCTTAATACTTAACTAAATTGCTTCAAAGATTGTGCTTTAAGAATTAACTGACTTCACATCAGATGAGGTCATTCAAAATAGTAAAAGTGCTGCCCTTCACTATAAACCATTCTTGCATATACTAAACTGAGCACTTGTAACTCAACTGGAATAACGTAAGACCACCATTTGTCAAGTTTACCTTCATTTTGGTCTTTTAGTATCCCCAAACCAAAGGTTTTTCTACAGATCTATCTGGCATAATGTACAGTAAGTATTCAATGTCTGGTTACTAAGAACTGTGGATACATAGTATTTTCCTGGGAGTAGTCCTGGTCTGCCTGCCTTGAAGCATTGCACATCAATACTAGTTCTAGATCTTTCAGGATACAAGTGATCTTAACTGTTAGAATAAGTAATACAATAAAAATAACTACATGGCTATGAAGGAGTCTACAGCGCTACTTGACACTGCAAATAATAAAAAGAATCCTTAAAGGGTATGTAAGATGTATAATATCTGCTCTTAATCCCTTCAGTTGATAGGTTTAAAATTTAAAAAATGGCTCCATTAGACCTCACAGACATGGTCCATGCATGGGTTTTAATATCCTGGTTAAGCAGTTGCCACAAAAGGAATGCAAAAAAAACTGATGTCAGAATTCCAACATAAAACTCTTTAAGAAACTCTCTGATCAGAATGTTCTTCTAATGAAAGATCAATCTATTCAGTTTCACTTGACCTCACGATTCATTTACTTAGTTTCTACAATGTGGAGAGCACTAAAGATACTGCCAAAGAAAGCTCAAACAGAAGCATATTGGTTCAGTCTTTTAAATTCAATTTTGGGGAGAATGTAGGGTTGGCAAGACTGTTGTAGAACTAAACTGAATTTTCTTTTAATAAGACAACAGCAGGTACCAAATAATCAAGAAAAATAATATGGTATACGATTTTTTTTAAAAAAGATTTTTTTCCCCAAAGTTCAAAAGTTTAAGACAATAAAATAAATTCCATGAATAGAATAAATTCTATTCATCAATCACTTTTAAATTAAAATATATTATTTACATCATAAAAAGTAATATGACTTTCAGACACCCTACGTTTAAGGTATCAAGTCAACTGACACGGCCTTTTTAATCTAAAGTTCTTTTTAAAAACCTTACAAAACAAGAATCTCAGTTTCCTGAGACACTATATTTACCATCCTCTTTACCACTTTCTTAGTTAAGAACTTGATAAAGTAATAATTCAATTCACTTTATTCAAAACAAAACGATAAGCATTATTATATAAAACTGAATAGCTTACATTTTTTGAGTACTTACTATAAGCCAGCCATGTTTTCTTACAGTAAGGCAAAATTAAAATGTTACAGTAATACTATCAACATTTTCTCTGCTAACAAAGCAAACATTCAAAATACAACACATAAGAGTGAGGAGAAAGAATTGAGGAGGCAAGTCCAAAGACCACTTTATAAGTCAAGCTTCCTTAGAATATCTCTGCTATGCTTCTAAAACCCTTGAATGAAAATAGGCTCACTTTATGTAAGTTATAATTTACAGAGAACAGCAAAGTTTCAGTGAGTGTGATGTGAAAAGGTTTTAAGATACAAACATTATTAATAGAACTCATTTTTATTGTAAAAATAGGGAATGAGGGAATATTTCATAAATGAAATTTAATCTGAATAATCTTAAACTTACCCCTTTTAAACATCCATTATTCGTTTCTACCATTTTGGGAGGACAAAAGAACTCTAATGCACTCCCCTATTTTCTAAAAAGGACTTGGGTAAATATAATTTAACCTTACGTTGACCAGAAAGGCCAGTGCTTCTTAACATGAGTTACTATATACCAGTGCCTACAGGAATTTCTATAATTTATTAATCCTAAAGCCTGTATCTTAAAACTGACGACATCTTATATGAATGCTTGGCAGCAAATTTTTTCTTGACTGTACCTAAAGTAATGGGGTCTTACAATCACTGACAGCTTAGATTTCATTATAGTATGAAAGAAAGTATAATTAGAAGATGTTTTGTTTACATATCAATTGGCCCTAGACGTCAATATATTCATATTATTCTGTCTCCTGCTTCTGTTTTAAAAGGCAGACTATGTGACAACAAAACAAATACAGGCTTTGGAGTTAGGCAGAGGTAGCTTCAGAACCTAGCTCCAGAGCCCATGACCTTGGGTACGTTATTCCTTGTACCAACCATCTGTAATTTAAGGATGTTCCTTGTAAGACTGCTGTGATTATTACAGATGATGGAAAGAAAGCACAAAGAATATGGCAGGAATTCAATAAATAGTGGCTATTTATCTCTTTTCTTTGTAGTAAGTCTAAGGAGTATCTAATGCTGCAAAACTGACAAACAGACTGGAGGAGCCTGAGATTAGTGGTTCAGACAAAATGGTTCTACTGGTTTACATTTAATTTCTGAGCTAAAATAGAAATGGTTAAAGTTACTGGAAAGATGATTCCCTGGATAAGCGTGCATCATTAAAGCAAACAAATGGCACTAGTAATTGCAAGGAAAAAAAACCAAACACAATTCTCATTTGTGTTTACATTTTACACCACCTGGAAGGCACATTGTCCAAGATTTAGAATATTACTACCAGATCAAATAATGTATATAAACCTATGCTGTCCAACAGAAATAAACATTTTAAATTCACTATCTTAAAATAAAATTGACATATACCAATACAAAAATAACCACTAACTCAAATTTCTGGTCTAGGCTGGGGTGCATTGCATTGTTTGCCTATTTGTTTACCTATGTAGTATTTCATTTCAGTGTCATGTTTGTTCATGAGCTCAAGAAGTCGCACTTCTATCTGGGCTTGATTCAGAAAAGCCTTCTTGTTCTTTATTATTTTAATTGCAACCCATTCTTGTTCCACACGATCATATGCCTTTACAACCTAAGAGAAAAAGAGATGAATAATTCTCTGTTTCTTAATGGCAACATTTCACAACAGTTTACCTAATTGTACATTTACCTGATTCTCATTTTTTCTGACCGTCATAAGTAGAAGAGATGCTATTTGTTTCTATTTAATATATCATCCATTTATTACACAGTATTTTTAAGTCGATTTTTTAAACTGAATGTCATTTTGTATCTTTTACAATATTTTCAAATATCCACAAAATAGTAACTTTATAGTTTCTGACAAGTCCTTTTTTTTTTGTCACTAAATAACACTCTAAAATAATTCATGTAACTATTCTTTTAATGAGAGAAAAAACTGGCTTAAATCTCAAGAATATGGGTGAAAGTAGTTAAAAGTTTTAACTAGATTTTCATACATAAAATCATAGGTATATAAAAGAAAAACAAGTTTACACTAAGACTGAAAAAAAACCAAATACAAATTACCAGTAAACCTCCACAATGTAAGTTAGATGCCATAATTAGGGGATTATGATAGTTTTAAAATGCAAATCATCACTAAGGAAAATAGAGTGTTCATGAGTGCACATCGGTGTGCATACCATTCATTTTAAGTTTTACTTATTTAAAATGAATTTCATAATATAAAAGAGATTTACATAAAAATTAAGAAATCAATACATTAAGTAAACAAAACTATATCTACCTCTTACTGACCAGAGACAACCATTATAACTAGTTAAATAAAATTTATATTTACAGCATTATATATATTTTGAATATGTAATTGTTTTATAAACATTTCCTAGCATATTCAAAAAGTCTGCAGATGGGGAAACTCCAATTGATTCCAATATGTAGGATGAAAACTCTTAGATTAGAGAAAGAGGATGGAATATATGTTCCAAGATCTACATCAGTCAAGGCTAAACGTATTGTGAATGACAGATTATAAACAGTTCAACCAAAATCAAACTCAGAATGAAAAATACACCATTTCTGGTTTCACCCAACTCTAAAAGATACTATCTGTTGTCTTTTACATCAAAGGCTACCCACGTAAACATGTGACCAAGTGTTTTGATAATCTTCTGTTTCACTGAATATACTGCCTGCACCAAGAGTTGTAGTTCAGTGCCCAAATCCAGATGGTCTCGAGGACAAAGGCCACTCACAGGGGCCCAAGTATTTACTGACTTGGCAAATAGTTAACTAGCTAAATGCTAAAGCAATGGTTTTGAACCTGAATTACAAATTCAACAGAGAGTTTTTAAAATATCAGTGCCCAGAATTTAATTGGTTTGGCCGAGCCATTAGTCCCTTTATTTTTTTAAGCTCTCTAGGTAATTTCAATGTGCAATCAGGAATGATAACTATTGACTAAAGAAATGGAAAGGTCCCTTATCTAACAAGGACCTGGCAGAGAATTTAGAGAAAGTTTGACCAAATCAGTACAGAAGACATTCAGATTAGTGATATGTCCTAAACCTGAAATTGGACACAACGCACAATACTTCAGCCCAAGAGAGGAAGTATCAGTCTGGTCTGGTAAAAAGGAGTTCAATGTCAAATAGGCCTGTATCGTCACAGGTTTACTATGCTCACCTGCTTTGCAGAATTAGAGTATGAGAAAATTAAGGTGAGGGAGACAGGGAAAACAAACTTAGGGGCAACTAAGCTTAAGGAGCAGGCTGTATGACCATAGTTTTCATGGTGGATGTCACAAAAGTTAGAAAAGTGTCCTGTCGAGAGAAACTGCCTATATGTTGGAGCAATTTTCAAGGTGTAGATAGCAATCCCTAGATCTAGGGTATTCATAGCCTTGGTTATAAGAGGTAGGCCTCAGAAATACCTTTCCTCAAGGGGCTGACAGAGAAGCAGAAGTTGCTTCTCACAACACAGGAATATATTCATAAAGACAGATTCCCAAAACACTAGAAAACCACTGACTCAGAAGAAAAAGAGGTTATAATTCAATTTAAAAAGTCCCTGGGTTATGTACAAGTACTAAAATACCTTCAAATTATGGGAAGGAGTAGACATATTATACATGTGACATCAGGGCCTGAGGGGACCACACAGGAGTTAAAAGTCTTCTAGCACACTTATTCAGTATTCTTTTTGTCCTAAGCATGACAAATTTTTCCTCACAGGCTGAAAGGGGGCACATATTTCTCTTTCTCTCAGGGCAGGAACAGAGAAATAGGCACAAGCAGGCTGCAGGTTCCATAGTGAAAAGAGAGGGGAGGGGGAGAAGGAGAGAGGAGGAGAAAGAGAGAGGGAAGAGGAAGAGGGAAAGGGAGGAGGGAGGGGGGAAAAAAAGAAAAATAAAGAATAGAAAAGAAAAAGAACAACAAACAAGGCAATTCAGAAAATGTCATTTTGACCCTCATTCTGTCCTCATAACTGAAAAGTCAAAAGAAGTATTTAGATTGCAGGTTAATAACTAACTCCACAAGAGTTGCAAGTCAGAGGAGACTGGGATTAACAGTAAATCATACCTTAAACAAAAAAAGAACCCTATGACTTGATGAGATAGGAGGATTTACCAAGTGGGAACAGCTGGAGGAACCACACCAGAGAAAGGGCCTTTTAAAAGTACAAGGGAGGAGGACTGAAAGCTCTTGGTCTGGTTGAGTCTGACACAAGAGACTAATGTTTTTTGGGTTTTGTGCTTTGTAATGGGACTATGTGAACAGGTAAGGAGGGGAGAGTTGTGATTAGGGAAAAGAGGCCAAGAATGAAGAGAATAAGTCAGGTCTACTGGAGTCTTTTCTGATAAAGATCAGGAGCTGCCTGAATGATCCTTTCCATGAGAATTACTCCAATCACAATATTAGCAATGCCTGTCCTCTAATGACTGGAAGAAGAAATCCTAAAAACATCCTAACCACTTAAGAGACCTGATATAGTTTGAACATAAGGTGGGAGAAAAACCCAAGGCACAGCCCCAGGCTTTCCAAGCTCCAGAAAAGTGAGAGGGCACCTATGCCACCTAAAAAATGATAATTCTTTTATTTTTGATGGGTTATATCAGACAGAAAGGTAAATATCTCTAGCTTACATAATGAAGAATCATTCAAACAATAAAAGCTTTTTTTAAAGCTACTTATTAGTGATTAAAATTAATCATTTAATCATTACTAAAATAAGTATTTGGTAGCCATAAAAAAGTTTTTTTTTTTTTTAAAGTCTAATGGTGTTTGTATAGCTGATGAAGTTTCATTATCTTTATAGAACTATAGTAATCCAAATATTTACATATCCATTATTTAGATTTACAAATATTAAAAGTATACTAGTGAGGAAAGAATGTGGTAACATGATCCACTAAGAATGAATGAAATTCAGTCTTTTCTATTAAATTACCTGTCCAAAAGAGCCTTTTCCTATCAAGGAGTCAATTTCGTAACGATCCATCCACTTTTCTCCGTTTTTTACAATATAATCATAGTTATCATCATCATAACCATCATTGTAAACTTTCCGCTCCTTCTTATGACTAGAATCGTCTCCCTGGCCCTGTTGATGTCTTCGCTTCTTTTTTGCATAGTAAACCTGAAATGAGAATATATATTGTTAACTGTATAATTTAAATTATGAGGAGGAGGGCAAGAATTGTTATTGAAAATAATCCATTAGTAGAAAATTGACAAATTTCTTAAAAAAAGAAATGAATTTTCTATATTTGATGTCTGAGTTAGAAAATAACATTGACATAAACAACAACAAAACTTTTGCGGTGAAATTCATTTTATAGTTATTCTGTTTATACATTTTATAAATAAGAGATGTTAAGTGACTTGTCCTAAGTATCCCATTCAAGAAGAGTAAAAGGGCCTGGTTTACATTTGTTTGTCAAATTACAGTATAATTTATATATAGTGAGGTGGCACAGATCTTAACAGTACAGAAAGAGGAATTTTTGGCAAATGTGTGTACACTGATATAATCAACAAATACCTAACAAAATAAACATTTTCATCATCCACAAGTTCAAGTTCCCTTGTGCCCCTTATAGTCAATCCCAACTTTACATTTGATCTTATGCCAAAATATTTTAAAAATAAGTTTAAATGAACATGAACTGATGTTTTACTAGGATAAAAAGGCACTGTGAGACATGCCCAGTTTTTAAGCCTAGAAAACATAACAAGTAACGAAAAACATCCATGCCCAATCCACCCCCATCCCCATCCAAAGCCATAAGCCTTATGGCTAATCACAGACTGAGTTATTCTTCTTATAACATAGTTTCAAAGACTAGTTTAAAAAAAAAAAATAGGGCCAGGCGCAGTGACTCAAGCCTATAATCCCAGTACTTTGGGAGGCTGAGGTAAAGGGATTGCCTGAGCCCACAGGATTAAGAACAGCCTGGGCAACTTGGCGAGACCTCATCTCTACAATAAAAATCAAAAAATTAGCCAGGCATGGTAGCACAAGCCTGTAGTTCTGGCTACTTTGAAGGTTGAGGCAGAAGGATCGCCTGAGCCCAGCAGGTCGATGCTGGGACAGCCGGGAGCGTGCCACTGCACTCCAGCCTGGGTGACGGAGTGAGAAACCAACTCAAAGCCTGGGCAACTTGGTGAAAACTCATCTCTATAATAAATAAAAAATAATAAGTAGTGCATGCCTGTACTTTCAGTTACTTGGAATGCTAAGGTGGAAGGAACACCTGAGCCCAGCAAGTGGAGGCTGCGGTGGCCCTGAGCATGCCACTGCACTCCAGCTTGAGCAATGGAGTGAGACTCCATCTCAAAAGGGGAAAAAAAAAATGGTGAACTAGGCAAAAGCTCGAATAACTTTGAGGAAATTATAAATTACACTGTATAGAATCATATCAGAAAAGTCTCGTTTTTACAAAAATGGCAAGACATTTACAGACAAGCAATTCAAAGTGCTATGTGTGTTTTTTAATCTTATTTGTTTCCACCAAAAAAGCTTTCAGATATCTTACCATGAAAAGATATAGATAAAATAACACACATAAAAATTTAAAGGACAATAAAATCACATAAGTATAGATAGATCAAATAAACCAGCCCAAACGCCTGTTCCTGGGTATTAAATATATCTCATGGCTTCCTGACATCAACAAAAGTAGAAACAGATAAAAACTTAAGTAATATTCTAACCATTACATACTTTAATAGTCATGATTTTTTTCTTATTTTGAATAAGAGTTATTATAAGAAATGATAACTCAGCATATTTATACAACTTTGAAGTTAAAAAGTTATCCATAATTACCATTATATTTTATAGTCCTTGTTAACATATCTTCTTTTACATAGTTGTAATTATATTGTCTAAATCACTAACATCAGTCTTCAAAATAATCATCCATATGAAAAGCATTAGAAGTTTTAAAAAGTTTAAGATGTTTAAATAGGTCACAAAATAACTTTTTTCCCCTGATGTATTGCAAGATAGATACTATTAGAACAAATCAGTAGTCTTACCTCATTAATATGCTTGTATGTTTTGATCAAGTCAACAGAAAGTTTTCTCAGGGGAGCAGTTGCTGGGTCACGGAAGGTTTGGGGCATCCGCCTCTGTAACATGACAATATCAGGCATCACCTTAAATAGACAGAAAAGACTAGCACTTTAACTATACTGCACTGATATAAATTCCCTCTTCTGCAACCTGCAAATATCTGTTTTTTAAAAAGACATCTCCAATAGAAGATTACACATTCTCAAAGTTATTTATATCTTTCATCTGGATTCCAATGAAGACCACCATTGGAACAAATAAATGAAGTTAGAAGATAATATGCCCAGCTGCCTAAGGCTTTGATTCTGTTCATCCAAATTTAAACAGTGGAATTACACACATACCCCTCATCTAGGAGACACACATGATGCCCAAGAAGGCTTCCCTACCACACAATTAGCCCAAAGAAAAATTTCTTCTGAATCATTCCTAAAACCTACCCTGGTTCACAATAGGCAGACAAAGATAAACCCAGAAATTGGAGGCAACTTTTGGTGTCCCAAGATAGAATTTTAAGACCCAGCAGGCACCAGAAAGCAGACTGGCAGCAAAGCCCATTCCCTCCAACTGCTGGGCCGCGAAGAAGTTCAGCTCCTAACACCACAAGGCTTTACCCACTGACATATATCTGCCCCCTAAGGAAGGCTAAAATCTGCACTCATTTCTTCAACACAATGAAGTAAAACACTCCACCCCAATGATACTCTCAACCTAGCCCTCACATTTCCCTTTCCCTATTCTAACCCATGACTCTTCTCACCATCCAACAGGCCCTAAGGGGTTCAATGGGGAGCTTCCTGCTGGGCCATTTCCATTGCAGTAAAGACAGAACAAAGCAGGGGCACAAACCCCTTTTATACACATACCCACGAGTGTTGCAATTAGTATGCCAAAAATTATGGATTGCCATTCATGCCCCATTCTTCCACCAAGTGTCATGCCTCAGTAAAAAGGTTCCCAATGAGGCTTCTTTCAAGTAAAAGGTCCTTGAAACCAATTAATTACATCAAGGTACCTGCAGTCATTACCACTAGCCTTGTGTTCCTGTCTAGTTTTTACAGACCTTTATGCTGGTAAAATATATTGAGCCAAAAGACCTTGATACAGCCCCTTTCAAAGGATGCTTAGGTCCATTTGAGGGGCAGAGAAATAGTAAACACATCATATGAAGAAACAGAAATGTGTGGAGTTTTGGTATAACTGTTAACCTAACCTACACTATCAAAAAAAAGAGGGAAGGATTCAAATAGTGGCAGAACAGGAAATACCATCTCTGTGGTCTGAAAAGATGGAGTTATTATAGCATTTACTTTCTCCTAAACCAGTATTAACATTAGTTTTCTCTGCAAGTATATTCAAACTTTAAAACATTGTTGCCCAGATGGTAAATTATTTAATTTACATTATTTAAGTTAATAATATCTCTTCTCAAGATTCTCTTCTTAAAGTTTCAAATAAGGTTTAGGAGGAAAAAAACCCTCAGAGATTATAACTGTTTGTTTGGAAAGATCATCAGAATTAGTAAGATCTGAATTACTTAATTTTCCAAAAATATATTGTTTTGTTTTTCTAAATATAAACAGTAGATAATGCTAAGTTCACACAATATTTAATTCTTATAGTATTCCTTGGAGACTTCACTTAATGAATAGAAAATACTAATAATAAACATATGAATTCTTTGTGAGTGGATGCTATAAAAGCATTGAAGGTAATAAAAGAGGTTTTCCTTAATGTGTGTTTTTTTTTTTTTAATTCAAGTCGTTGGCACTGTTTTCATGCAGGTGATTTACTCAGCAAGCTCCTTCTTGGACTGGGGGAGTACAGCCTAAAAGTGAGGTTTCACAAGATCTGAATCAGTGAAATGCTTCATTACTACTATAATGAAAGTTGACAAGTAACTTAAGTAATTAATAATAAAACAACAATAATAGTACAGGTATTAACTAAACACTATGTTTTTTGCATGCACAGTTTTGCATGTCTCTCATGTAATCCTCCCAACAATCTCAATAGAATATGTTCTATTCCCAGCACTATTTTACAAATGAAAAGCCTGAGTCTCCACGTTAAATAAAGTGACCAAGGTCCCAGAACCAGTAAAGAACATAGTTAAAATGAGAGTGGAGGCAGTCCATGCCTAACCCTGTGTTCTTAACCACGACACCATGTTCTTACCAGAGGCTTCCTATCACTTTTAGGCCTCTAATTCTATCCTCTTAGTTGAGTCATTTTTAAGTGACTTGCTGGGCAAAATAACTGAAGCACGCATAAAATAAACATGTATTTATTAAAATTAGTTATATGAAAAACTGTGAACATCTTTAAGTTTTTAACTTGCCCATTTATAATTCCACAGGTATTGCAAACATCTGAAGAATCAGTGATTACATTCAATAGTGATGCTCACTCAAAAACACCAAAATCACAGTCAAGAAAACAAATTTTAAATGTATAGTACACACGTGAAATTGGATATAAGCATGACTCTGAGTTACATGATCAAAGCTCTGCACTCCATATAAGTGCGTGCTCTGTGCTCAGCACTTCACAAAATACTGCTAACCTTTTCCTCAACCAGCCAGCTCATTTAGCTAAGGTAGCTATTCTTAGTACCTTACTTTTCTTATCTACTTCTGGCAACAGAAGTTACTATTTCAGGGGCATCTGTATATATAAAACAGATGCATCTGTCCACAAAAAAATGGCCTCAGACTAGACTGTATTTCAATGCTTCAAATAGTACCTTGTACAGTGATGCTCAAAATACATGGAAAGAACAAAATAATTTTTACAAAGAAAACATTTTCTTGCTTTCAATGTGATTTCATGTTAACCAAATTTTCTGTTTTGTAACACTGTGCTGCCATTAGTACATATGTGGAATTAGAAAAACTTTTCTAAATACCTGGTGTCATATCTATACTAAGACTTGAGGCCAGCCCCAAGCATTTAACTCTCTCTCTAAGAACACTCTCAGCTCCTGCTTCTTACAGTCACAGTGTCCAGAGAATATTCAGTACCATAGCAAGCTCCCTTCCTCCCTTCTACAGCTGAAAGTAAATTCGTGGTGTTCAGAGCACCCAGGAGCTCATCAAACTGCAGGAATTACCTGTTTTGCGGAGGGGGAGTAGCCCACAGAAAGAAAGTTAATGAGATGTCATTTCGCTGCCTTATCTCTCTGGCTCTGGTAGCTAGAAATAGCTTGCCCTTAATGCTCATATTTCTTGTCCTTTTTCTTCACCCAAATCACACACCGCCTGCTTGGATCAGTTATAGGAGCTAAAACAATAATTATATGGTTTTTCCTGAAGTGTCTATAGTGTAAGCGCCAGGACTTTATTCAAAAATTGTTTCTAGTATATGTACCTATATTTTCATATATAATGAATTAGAAACACTATATTCTGCCTCCTCTCTTGCTATTTTATATATTAATATATCCAGGGCATCTGTAGAGTTTAAGAACTATGAAAGGTGCTGTGAAAACTAGAACAGCCCAGAGACTCCGCATTCCAAACATCAATCATACTACTCTACATTTTTTACTATATTTCTCTATTTTCTCCTAAGTTTATCTTTTGAGCAAAGTTGTTTATAAACTTGTACCAAACACCCTCTTAAAAGAAAGATGAACTACCAGAAATAAAATGTTAAAGTTAGTTAATTCCAACGTGCTTGTACAATAAACCTTACTTAAGACATCGGATAGGATGGTTAATAAGAAACAATAAATAATGAAATTAGAAATTTGTTGTTAGAAGGTACTTGAGGGGGGTGTCTAATTCAAGGTCCCAATTTTACATTCAAGGAATAAATATAAAGGGGCTAAGTAACCTGACTCAAATCTAGTAACAAGATAATGAACCAGACCTTGAGCCCATGCCTTATGACTTGTAGACCATGGCAAATCAACATACAGTTGACACATCAGTTATAAAAAACACATCTTCTGATATAATTGCCTTATCGATATAAGGTTCAAAAATTATTGAAAAGATTTTGGCAGAAATATTTGGCTAAGCCCTATCATTTAAGAGACAGTCTTTTTATATGATCTAAATCTTTTAAAATGTTTTCTAGCTTAAAACAGAATAAGTGAAATATCTTATTTTAAATGATCCAAAGACAAACAAGATGTTAGTTGCGTATAAAATAAGTACTTTGCTAACTCAATTACCTACTAAAAAAAAAAAATCACCATACAAATAACTTTAAAGCACTGGAATTTTTCCCAGCCCTCCATAGATACCAGAGCTTAGTTGTAAAAGAAGCTGGACCCTACAGTCTACTGCTTACACACTTGGAGAAATCACAAATGGGAGCTCAGTCCCTTCAGCTGTAAAACAGATTAAAAATAGCATCCTGTCTGATAGGCTGCTTTTGAACAAGTGGGAAAATTACTCAACATATCTGATTTCTTCAAAGTGCAAAGGGATCACTGTGCTATTATTATTTATTGGATATCCAGAGAGTTTTCTTCTGGTACATAATTAAATACTTTTCAAACCTGGACATTCTCATCAACTACTCCAATTCTCAAACGCAGAACTAAATGTCTCAAATTACTGCATAAAAGAAATTCTTAAGTCCTGCTACAGTTTGTCTTTGCTAACTGTAAATATTATATTAACTTTATACACAAATGTAATGTCAGCTTAATTACTAGCAAAATCTTATTATAATACCTATAAAGACACCCCCTAATAATGATAATACTTAATGACAGCCAATTGTTCATTAAAACCACATATTGTTGAATGACAGAAAACACAATTCCTTCCAATAATTCAGGAAAAGAAATACTTTTATGTTTCCCAACTTTTTAACCTCACTTGATAATATTAAAAGACCTAAACCAAACAGTGGCAAACTAAATTCCTAAGTCAATGGAAGAGCAGTCATTTTCAGTGACTGTCACACATTCAATATCAGTGGGGAAAGAAACTACCTCATAACTATACCTAATAAGAAAATTTTCCCCACATCAAAATCAACGTACTGGGAGCAGTTAACTCTACTTACACCATCCACTTTATAGAAAACTGCTGAATACCTAGTTTGAATATTAGAATGAACAGTATGATTAATCTGCATACATTCCTTTTTACCTTTAAGGAGTTTTATTTTTACAAATGTGTAATAGTTCATAACAACATAAAAATTGGTTCTGTGAGTTTGCTATAATAGAGTCTGACTTGTTTTCCTGTAACTTTCTTTTTTAACTTAACTACATTTCCATAAAAATGAGCTTTCTCTCTAAGTTCCTTTAACTAATATTCTTTAGAATTAACTTTTTCCCCTCTCTATTCCAGAATGAGAGACTAAGGCTATGTTTATGAGTAAAAATAAATAAATAAATAAATGAAATAAAAGGTAAAAATACTAACAAATTTGTTAATACAAACTTTTTAACATCATATTTTGCCAATCCATAATCCCATGTAATATGTAAAACTGGAAGTCATTGAAGTATTTTGCCTATTTAATATTCAACATTTTTAAGGCATAAACTACCATTCCAACAGTCATTTCTGAACTCCATGAACTTACCTGGTTAGTTAGAGGTTGCTGAATCTGGTCAGAATACGATAAGGCAGAAACCTGTTGGTCACTTATGTTTGGCTGGCGACGGTCACTGTATTGATGTGAATGGGGCATCTGTCCAGCCATCTGAAGGCCAGCAGCATGGAATGAAAATGACGGTGCAAGCCGAACAGATGAAGGTTTGCATGCTGAAGTCTCTCCTCCTATAAGAAGATAAGTGAGGCTTAAAGGAAGTATTTATATACTAATGTTTGTATCATTTGACATACCTGACAGTTCTTTAAATAAGGACTTTAGGATGTTCAATAATATTAAAAACCTTTACAACTACAAACATGTATATGTCACTCAATACAACAGTTATGTTAAATGGCATAAAATACACATAGTGATTAAAATGAATATAAATCTGTATTGAGAAAATCTTTTTGTGACGCAATAGTAATAACCTCTAATGCTATTTTTGCATATAAAATTTTCATCAACTGAGAACCATATTATCAGTTACAGAAGTAATAGTTGAATTCTTAAGAGGGGTTTCTCCAATGGATCAACTCTCACAAACCAACTCGAAGGAACCCTGCCAAGATGCTGGCTTTGCAGCCGGGCTCAGTGGCTCAGCCTGTAATCCGCACTTTGGGAGGCTGAGGTGAGTGGATTGCCTGAGCCTGCGGGTTCGAGACCCGCCTGGGCAACTTGGCGAGACCTCATCTCTACAACAAATCAAAAACCAGCCAGGCGTGGTAGCATGCGCCTGTAGTTCCAGCTACTTGGAAGGCGGAGGCGGAAGGATCGCTGGAGCCCAGCAGGTTGAGGCTGCGGTGGCTGGGAGTAGCCACTGCACTCCAGTCTGGGCAACAGAGTGAGACTCCAACTCAAAAAAAAAGATGCCGGCTTTGCACCTGCCAGGTACGGGGCAAACAACATCCCCAGCATCCCCCAAACCAAATGAAAGATCTGTCATAATGGTACTCTCCAATGACACAGGTTAATCAAAGTTGAGCATAAAAACAGGAATACAAGCCGGGCTCGGTGGCTCAGCCTGTAATCCCGCGCCTTGGGAGGCTGAGGTGAGTGGATTGCCCGAGCCCGCGGGTTCGAGACCCGCCTGGGCAGGCGAAACCTCATCTCTACAATAAATCAAAAAATTAGCCGGGCATGGTAGCGCGCGCCTGTAGTTCCGGCTACTCGGAAGGCTGAGGCGGAAGGATCGCCGGAGCCCAGCAGGTCGAGGCTGCGGTG